>JAMPIV010001604.1:0-2500 GCA_024509875.1 Oreohelix idahoensis
TCCCAATTGAAAAAAAAAACGCAAAAGAAAAAACAAAAGAAAAAAAGAGGAGAACGAAGAAAGAAAAAGAGAGAGAAGAAAACGAACGAAGAACGCGAAAAGAAAAAAGAAGAACAAAAAACAAGAAGTACAAGAACAAGAAGAAGAAGAAAACATGAAGAACAAAAACAAGAAGAACAGAAGAAGAAGAAGAAGAAAAGAAGAAGAAGAAGAAGAAGAAGAAGAAGAAGAAGAAGAAGAAGAAGAAGAAGAAAAGATGTAAAAAAGAAGAAGAACAACAAAACAACAACAACAACAAGAAAAGAAGAACAAGAAAGAAAGAACAAGAAAAAGAAAAGAAAGAAAAAGAAAAGAAGAAGAAGAAGAAGAAAGAAGAAGAAGAAAAAGAAAGAAGAAGAAGAAGTAGACGAAGAACAGGAAGAAAAAGAAAAGAAGAAGAAGATGAAGTAGAAGAAGAAGAACTAGAACAAGAAGACATAGAAGAACAAGAAGAAAGAACAAGAAGAAATAGAAGAACAAGAAGAAATAACAAGAAGAAATATAAGAACAAGAAGAACGAGAAGAAAAAAAGAACAAGAACAAGAAGAAAGAACAAGAAAAAAGAACAAGAAGAACAAGAAGAAAGAAGAACAAGAAAAACAAGAAGAAAAGAAGAAAGAAAGAAGAAAAAGAAGAAGAAGAAGAAGAAGAAGAAGAAGAAAAGGAAGAAGAAGAACAAGAAAAAGAACAAGAACAACAACAAGATGAAGAACAAGAAAAAGAACAAGAACAAGAAAAAGAACAAGAAGAAAAAGAAGAAAAAGAAGAAGAAGAAGAAGAAGAAGAAGAAGAAGAAGAAGAAGAAGAAGAAGAAGAAGAAGAAGAAGAAGAAGAAGAAGAAGAAGAAGAAGAAGAAGAATAATAATAATAAGAAGAAAATCAAGAAGAATAAAAGAAGAAGAAGAAGAAGAAAAAATACAAAAAGAAGAAAAGAAGAAAAAGAAGAAGAAGAAAAGAAGAAAAGAAAGAAGAAGAAGAAGAACTGAAAAAGAAGAAGAAGAAGAAGAAAAGAAAAGAAAAGAAGAGGAGAAGAAGAAGAAGAAGAAGCCCCTCCCCCCCCCAGAAGAAGAAGAAGAAGAATAAAAAGGAAGACAGAAGAACTCAGAAGACCCTCCCCTTCCCCCCCCCCCCCCTCCTCCGCCCCCCCCCCCCCTCCTCCAAGAAGAAGAAGAGAAAGAAAAAACACCCCCCCCCCCCCCCCCCCCCCCCCCCCCCCCCCCCCCCCCCCCCCCCCCCCACCCCCTTCCCCCCCCACCCCCCCCCCCCCCCCTCCCCCCCCCCTCCCCCCCCCTTCCCCCCCCCCCCCCCCCCCCTTTCCCCCCCCCCCCCCTCCCCCCCCCCCCCCCCCCCCCCCCCCCTCCCCCCCCCCCCCCACCTCCCCCCCCCCCCCCCTCCCGCCCCATCCCCCCCCCCCCCCCCCCCCCCCCCCCCCCCCCCCCCCCCCCCCCCCCGCCCCCCCCCCCCCCCCCCCCCCCCCCCCCTCCCCTCCCCCCCCCCCCCCCCCCGCCCCCACCCCTCCCCCCCCCCCCCGCCCCCCCCCCCCCCACCGCCGCCCCCCGCCCCCCCCCCCCCCCCCCGCCCCTGCCCCCCCCCGCCCCCCCCTCCCCCCACCCACCCCCCCCCCCCCCCCCCACCCCCTACCCTCCCCCCCCGCTTCCCTCCCCCTCCCCCCCCCCCCCCCCCCCCCCTCTCCCCCCCCTGCCCCCCCGCCCCGCCCCCCCCCCCCCCACCCCCCCCCCCCCCCCCCCCCCCCACCGCCCGCCCCCCCACCCCCCCCCCCCCCCCCCCCCCCCCCCCCCCCCCCCCCCCCCCCCCTTCCCCCCCCCCTCTCCCCCCCCCCCCCCCCCCCCCCCCCCCCCCCCCCCCCCCCCCCCCCCCCCACCCCCCCCCCCCCCCCCCCCCCCCCCCCCCCCCCCCCCTCCTCACCCCCACCCCCCCACTTCCCCACCCACCCCCCCCCCCCCCTCCCCACCTCCCCACCCCCCCCCCCCCCCCCCCCCCCACCCCCCCCCCCCCCCCCCCCCCCCCCCCCCTCCCTCCCCCCCCCCCCCCCCCCCCCCCCCCCCCCCCCCCCCCCCCCCCCCCCCCCCCCCCCCCCCCCCCCCCCCCCCCCCCCCCCCCCTCCCACCCACCTCACCTCCTCCCCCCCCCACCCCCCCCCCCCCCCCCCCCGCCCCCCCCCCCCCCCCCCCGCCCCCCCCCCCTGACCCCCTCCCCCCCCCCCCCCCCCCCCCCCCCCCCCCCCCCCCCCCCCCCCCCCCCCCCCCCCCCCCCCCCCCCCCCCCCCCCCGCCCCCCCCCCCCCCCCCCCCCCCCCCCCCTCCCACCCCCCCCCCCGCCCTCCCGCCCCCCCCCCCCCCCCCCCCTCCCCCCCCCCCCCCCCCCCCCCCCCCCCCCCCCCACCCCCTCCCCCCCCCCCCACCCCCCCCCCCCCCCCCCCCCCCCCCCCCCCCTCCGCCCCC
>JAMPIV010001604.1:12500-15000 GCA_024509875.1 Oreohelix idahoensis
AAATTTCTCCCCCTCCCCTCTTCTCCGTTACCTAGAGGTCTATCAAATAATGCCGTCGGATCTACCAGTAGATCAAGATCGACCGGTTACCGACCCGTAGTTTAGATGATGAACAATTTTTTAAAATCCCTCCAGCTTTTTAGGAAAATACGGAAAATACGCACATTGCAACTAGAGCTAAATTGAACACACATTGGTTAGGTTTTGGCTTTAAGAACCTTCTTTATTGCACGCGGACAAACTCCATGAGTACTCCGATCTCATCCTTTAGATCACTCAAGGAGCATCTCAGCATAGTGCACTAACTCCGTAGCACCAGCGATCCCATAAGAACACACATTAAAGAGTGGATATATCGTTAAAGACGAGAAAAGTTTAATTTAGGTATGTCTTGAAAAACAAGATGAAAAAGTGCAGAATCCAGATTGGCTCATAACTTTCAGAAGCAGCTCTGAAATTAAGCGCACATTCGTTCCCATCTAATAGTCTGACATGTTTGTCACACAGCCAAGAATAAATTGTGCCGTTTGGCTAAATAGTATAGGTTATAAGCTAAAGCGGCTGAAACTGTTCACAGACCTCCTTATTTATTTCAATGTTCATACAAGTGTTACCTTACAAACCTACCAACTGTTCTCTACTGTTACTATTAATTAATTAATTAATTAATTCATTCATTCATAACCTTCCACTCCCAAAGGAGCATAGGCCTTCAACAAACACATGCGAAGTCCCCCTGTCACGTGCCATCATCTCAAGTTCTCTGCCTCTCTTGCCCTGGGGGTTCCAGAACAAGGACTGCCTTGTAACGCTATCAACAGGTTTCCTCAGTGTGTGTCCTATCCATCGCCATCGTCTTCTTCTCATCTCTTGTTCCACTGGCACTTGTCTGGTTCTTGTCATCAGTTCCACGTTGGTAGCCTTGTCATGCCATTTCAGTCCTTCTATTCTACGCAAGCACCCATTTATGAAAGTCTGTAGCTTTTTGGTTGTTGTTTCTGTTGTTCTCCATGTTTCAGAGCCATACAATAGGACTGACTTGACATTTGAGTTTAAGATTCTTATTTTCGTGTTGGATCCGATTTCTCTTGATCTCCATATATTTCCCACTGCAATGAAAGCTCCTCTTGCTTTTTGTATTCTTATTTTGATATCACTGTCTGTCCCTCCAACTTTGTCTATATTACTGCCAAGATACGTGTACGATTCTACATCTTGTATTGGTCTTTCTTCAAGTTCAACTCTGTTACCATTTCCTGCATTTATTCTCATTATTTTTGTCTTTTCCTTGTGTATTTTCAGACCCAATTGCATCGAGTGTTTTCATTTAATGCTTAGAATTGTCTAATCGCTCCATAACGTTATGTTACACTTTTTTCGCACGAAAGTATCTTGTTTATGGTGTGTTTTTTTGTACGGGATCTAAATTGAGCGAGTCTTGAAACTCCTACGCACACTTTGTTTTAATTTACTTGAAAGCACCGAACCAGATGTTTTTTTATTTGTTGTTGTTTTTTTTTTTAAATATTACTGCTTCTATTGCTTTTCAGTAACAGACTTTCTGAAATTTTTCCCCGTTTATATTATGAATATTATGTATGCAGCGTAAAGGAGTATGATGATGATTAACAGATTGTATGGAACATTTAATTTTTGTTTTTAGTGCTTTTGGTAAAATGGTAAAAGTGACTTCCAAAAACGTGTTTTTTTTTTTTCTTTACTTGTTTTATGTTTGTATGTTTTATGAGTGTTTTATGTTTGTATGTTATGATTGTTTTATGTTCGTATGTTTTATGATTTTTTATGTTAGTATGTTATTATTGTTTTATGTTTGTATGTTATGATTGCTGTATGTTTGTATGTTATGATTGCTTTATTTTTGTATGTTATGATTGCTTTATATTTGTATGTTATGATTGCTGTATGTTTGTATGTTATGATTGTTTTATGTTTGTATGTCTTATGGTTGTGTTATACTTGTATGTCTTATGGTTGTTTTATGTGTGTATGTTCTGGTTGCTTTATGTTTGTATGTCTTATGGTTAGTTTATGTTTGTATGTTATGATTGCTTTATGTTTGTATGTTATGATTGCTTTATGTTTGTATGTTAAGGTTGTTTTATACTTGCATGTCTTATGGTTGTTTTATGTTTGTATGTTATGATTGCTTTATGTTTGTATGTTATGATTGTTTTATGCTTGTACATTTTATGATTGTTTTATGTTTGTATGTCTTATGATTGTTTTATGTTTGTTTGTCTTATGACGGCATGACTCTCGATAATAACAAAAATGCATTATTTCCTTTTAGCCCTTTCTAAAAAACTAGTGTAAACGCCCGTCATAAGACGGGAGTTAAATTCAAAAGCACCAATACCTAACGGCAATTTTACTTATTCAAAAGTATTTTAAAAAACCACTGTGCATCACCACAGTTCTATAAATATTTGTGTGCACACCGTCATTTGCGCACTTTTTTTTGTGGAATGTTACTATTTTC
>JAMPIV010001604.1:17500-79772 GCA_024509875.1 Oreohelix idahoensis
AAGAAATACGGATTCCATAAGATAACAAGAAAAATGAAATGGATATAAACCTTACCTGCACGTGCTCTTAACAAACACAACTCTTACAAGTTTACTTAAGACCACATTACCACAGTTAACAGCATCCTTCCGACCGTTCACGGATAAGTACACGCTGATACAGTTGCCACCAGGGGCCGAGATTCAGCGTTCTCAAAGTTAGACGAAATTCCTTACAGTGAGCAGTTTGTGTGTTGTCTGACAGGTGTCGGAATGAGGTTTTTGGAACCATTGAGTTCTGCTAGAGATCATGCATGCAGATGTGGCTCGTTTTTAAGGGATATGGCTGACATGTCAGCCTGAGTGGTTTTGAGATTTTTGTTGTTTTTTCTTTTTCTTTGGAGCAGTGTAGACAACGATAAATGGTCACACGATGACATCAAAGTAAGAATACAGAAAAGCAAGAGAAACTTTCATTGCATCGGGAAACATATGGAGATCAAGAGAAATCAAGTCCAACACAAAAATAAGAAACTTCAACTCAAATATCAAGTCAGTTCTAAAGTATGGCTCTGAGACATGGAGAACAACAAAAACTACAACCAAAAAGCTACAGACTTTCATAAATGGGCGCCTGCGTAGAGTTAAGGATTAAAATGGTATGACAAGATCACTGAAGAACCAGACAAGAGCCAGTGGATCAAGAGAAGAGAAGAATGCGATGGAACACACATTGAGGAAACCTGTGAAAAGCATTACAAAGCAGACCTTGTTCTGGAACCAACAGAGTAAGAGAGGCCGGGGTAGACCAAGAAACACATGGAGAAGAGAATTTGAGACAGAAGGGAAAATGATGAGGAAAACGTGGAAAGAACTTGAGTTGATGGCACGTGACAGGAGGACTTGGCATGTGTGTGTTGAGGGCCTATGCTCCTTGGGGAGCTAATGGGTATTGACTGATTAATTTATTGGTTTTGAGTAAATATAACTTTCTTCCCTTCCACCGTTCTCGTGAAGCGTAGTGGGGAGATAAAGTTTGCATTCTTGAGCCAAGCGTATCACGTTGCCTGCTGTGAACCCGTGTTGTTGTAGGATGTCTGTGATGTTGTTGTAGGATGTCTGTGATGTTGTTGTAGGATGTCTGTGATGTTGTTGTAGGATGTCTGTCATGTTGTTGTAGGATGTCTGTGATGTTGTTGTAGGATGTCTGTGATGTTGTTGTAGGATGTCTGTGATGTTGTTGTAGGATGTCTGTGATGTTGTTGTAGGATGTCTGTGATGTTGTTGTAGGATGTCTGTCATGTTGTTGTAGGATGTCTGTCATGTTGTTGTAGGATGTCTGTCATGTTGTTGTAGGATGTCTGTCATGTTGTTGTAGGATGTCTGTCATGTTGTTGTAGGATGTCTGTCAGGTTTTTGTAGGATGTCTGTCATGTTTTTGTAGGATGTCTGTCATGTTGTTGTAGGATGTCTGTCATGTTGTTGTAGGATGTCTGTGATGTTGTTGTAGGATGTCTGTCATGTTGTTGTAGGATGTCTGTCATGTTGTTGTAGGATGTCTGTGATGTTGTTGTAGGATGTCTGTCATGTTGTTGTAGGATGTCTGTGATGTTGTTGTAGGATGTCTATGGTGTTGTTGTAGGATGTCTGTGATGTTGTTGTAGGATGTCTGTGATGTTGTTGTAGGATGTCTGTGATGTTGTTGTAGGATGTCTGTCATGTTGTTGTAGGATGTCTGTGATGTTGTTGTAGGATGTCTGTGATGTTGTTGTAGGATGTCTGTGATGTTGTTGTAGGATGTCTGTGATGTTGTTGTAGGATGTCTGTGATGTTGTTGTAGGATGTCTGTGATGTTGTTGTAGGATGTCTGTGATGTTGTTGTAGGATGTCTGTGATGTTGTTGTAGGATGTCTGTGATGTTGTTGTAGGATGTCTGTGATGTTGTCTATCCATCTGTCTCTTGATCGTCCCCATGCTTTGATGCCAGATCTTCTACTGTTGTAGGTTCGTTGTGGTAAATTATCGGGCTCCATACTGACGAGATGGCCAAACCACTTAATTGTTAACAGTGTCTGGGCTTGGTGTGGTTTTGGTTTTAAGGACAATCTTCATTGCACACGGACAACTCCATCAGTGCTCCGATCTCCTCCCTTAGATTACATAAGGAGGATCTCAGCACAGTGCACGAACACCGTAACACCGGCGAGAATCCCAATGTGTATATAGTAATCACACATTCTATAAATATTTTTTTGCGGTGGGTAGGTTTCTAATTTTTAAATGTTGCCAGGGCAGCGGAATGTTAGGCCTACTCTTTACGATTTCCAACTGACGTGGGATTCTTAACATGCGCAACTTGCACACGGGACCTCCTATTTTTTCGCCCTTATCCGAGAAGGCTAGGCATCCGATCTCACTACCCAGGAGACCAGGTGGGAGTATGACATCATTAGGACCACTGGTTCTGAAAAATCGTTTTCCATAAATTATATTCCCTCACCTGGGAATCGAACCCGGTTCCCACCGTAATATCACACCATCATAAACTTCATTACTTCAGTCAAAACAGTATCTCTGTATACTGCAGGATATAGCTCTTACATTATTTTCTGATGTCACAATCTCTCATTCTGTCTCTCCTGGTAACATTAATAGCTTTTCTTAAACATGTCATCTCATTGGATGTGATTTTTCTCTCTTGTACTTTCGTCAATGACCATGTTTGACACTGATAACAAAGAGTTGGTAAGAACATACTATTGATCAGCTGTCGTTTAGTTTCCATAGTGATATTCTGATATTTGAGTAATGGTGACAGTTGGTAAGTCACTGCACTGGCATTTTGACATTGTGTTTCAAGTTTCTCTGTCATGTCTTCAGTTTTCATATTCCGAGTAAATATAAATAAATAAATCAGCCAGTACCCCTTAGCTACCCAAGGAGCATAGGCCTTCAACAAACACATGTCACGTCTTCCTGTCACTTACCACCAAGTTCTTTTTACGACATACTTGGCAGGGTATAGTTTTACTATTTTTTGGTCTCAAAAGTAAATTCAAAGCTCTTATAAGTTGTAATTTTTCAAGTTTTCCAACGTATAACAATTAAATATTTCGCCTTGTTAGCGCAATCTTGACGATGATTGACCTGTACTGTGTTGGCTGTGTGGAACTGACGATTGGATCACCAACGTGGAATTGATAACAAGATCACTAATGTGGAACTGATGACAAGATCACCAATGTGGAGCTGATGAAACGATCACTAATGTGGAACTGATGACAAGATCACTAATGCGGAACTGATGACAAGATCATTAACGTGGAATCTTATGACAAGATCACTAATGTGGAACTGGTGACAAGATAACTAACGTGAAACTGATGACAAGATAACTAATGTGTAACTAGTGACAAGATCACCAATGTGGAACTGATGATTGGGTCACCAAGGTGGAATTGGTAACAAGATCACATACTGTTATGCTGCAGCGTGGGCATGAATATATATGTCTACATAGAATATTGATAGATTGCCCCACTAGCCAAAAAGCATTGGAGCCGCCTCTGCGTACATGCCAGGTCAGTCAAAGGAAAATAGGCTAGATTTAGATATTATGCTCGTCATCAGGTCTTAAGAGAAAAAGAGAAGGGGGGAGCGGGGGACCAACCGGACAATAAGGCCCGGGCCTCACCTCACAGAGAACGTCCGATTGGTGTATACGGTTAGAGCGTTTTCCTCTAGCGGCACAGTTTTCGGATTCCTGGATCTACCAAGCTGTATGTGGGTGCCTGACCCTGGCGTGCCAACAGAGATGTCCATTAACGGTTTATGTTATTATGTATTTTACTATTAAATGTTGTTTTTTTAACACACAACTAGTTTAGTTCTCACTTTACCGAATTCGTTCGTTTGTTACAGTTCTCACTTTCTTATCTTTACCGAATTCGTTCGTTTGTTACAGTTCTCACTTTCTTATCTTTACCGAATTCGTTCGTTTGTTAAAGTTCTCACTTTTTTATCTTTACTGAATTAGTTCGTTTGTTAAAGTTCTCACTTTCATATCTTTACCCAATTAGTTCGTTTGTTAAAGTTCTCACTTTCTTATCTTTACCGAATTAGTTCGTTTGTTAAAGTTCTCACTTTCATATCTTTACCGAATTTGTTCGTTTGTTAAAGTTCTCACTTTCTTATCTTTACCGAATTCGTTTGTTTGTTAAAGTTCTCACTTTCATATCTTTACCGAATTAGTTCGTTTGTTAAAGTTCTCACTTTCTTATCTTTACCGAATTAGTTCGTTTTTTAAAGTTCTCACTTTCTTATCTTTACCGAATTCGTTTGTTTGTTAAAGTTGTCACTTTCATATCTTTACCGAATTAGTTCGTTTGTTAAAGTTCTCACTTTCTTATCTTTACCGAATTAGTTCGTTTGTTAAAGTTCTCACTTTCATATCTTTACCAAATTCGTTCGTTTGTTAAAGTTCTCACTTTCTTATCTTTACCGAATTCGTTCGTTTGTTAAAGTTCTCACTTTCTTATCTTTACCGAATTCGTTCGTTTGTTAAAGTTCTCACTTTCATATCTTTACCGAATTAGTTCGTTTGTTAAAGTTCTCACTTTCTTATCTTTACCGAATTAGTTCGTTTATTAAAGTTCTCACTTTCATATCTTTACCAAATTCGTTCGTTTGTTAAAGTTCTCACTTTCTTATCTTTACCGAATTAGTTCGTTTGTTAAAGTTCTCACTTTCATATCTTTACCAAATTCGTTCGTTTGTTAAAGTTCTCACTTTCTTATCTTTACCGAATTCGTTCGTTTGTTAAAGTTCTCACTTTCTTATCTTTACCGAATTCGTTCGTTTGTTAAAGTTCTCACTTTCTTATCTTTACCGAATTCGTTCGTTTGTTAAAGTTCTCACTTTCATATCTTTACCGAATTAGTTCGTTTGTTAAAGTTCTCACTTTCATATCTTTACCAAATTCGTTCGTTTGTTAAAGTTCTCACTTTCTTATCTTTACCGAATTCGTTCGTTTGTTAAAGTTCTCACTTTCTTATCTTTACCGAATTCGTTCGTTTGTTAAAGTTCTCACTTTCTTATCTTTACCGAATTCGTTCGTTTGTTAAAGTTCTCACTTTCATATCTTTACCAAATTAGTTCGTTTGTTAAAGTTCTCACTTTCTTATCTTTACCGAATTAGTTCGTTTGTTAAAGTTCTCACTTTCTTATCTTTACCGAATTCGTTTGTTTGTTAAAGTTGTCACTTTCATATCTTTACCGAATTAGTTCGTTTGTTAAAGTTCTCACTTTCTTATCTTTACCGAATTAGTTCGTTTGTTAAAGTTCTCACTTTCATATCTTTACCAAATTCGTTCGTTTGTTAAAGTTCTCACTTTCTTATCTTTACCGAATTCGTTCGTTTGTTAAAGTTCTCACTTTCTTATCTTTACCGAATTCGTTCGTTTGTTAAAGTTCTCACTTTCTTATCTTTACCGATTTCGCTTCTATGTCCGTGGCAAAGACTTTGTGAACATCTCTGCAAATGTTCGCTGAGTTTAAGTCATTCGTCTACTTACATCACCAGGCCTAAAGGTCTTTAATATCTTGAACATGACAAATATAACCAACTAGGTTGAACGGGAAGGGCCTCGCCAAAACGAGGCAAAAAATTTTTTTTTTTAAAGTATACTAGTCCCAAAGCTGACAATGTCATAGAGGAGTGAAGTGTTACAGACTTCGCTATACCAGCTGGGTCGGAGTGGTTCAGAGATATGGCGTTCGTTTCTAATTCTAAAGGTACCGGGTTTGCCCCCAACACGGAATATAAATGATTGAATTTATTTTCCTTTCAGAACCAGTGATTCCTAATGATGTCATACTCCCCCCAGATCTCCTGGGTAGTGAGATCTCCTGGGTAGTGAGATCTCCTGGGTAGTGAGATCGGATGCCTAGCCTTGTCGTAAAAGGGTTAAAAAAGTTGCGCACATTGAAAATCCCTCGGCAGTTAGAAATCGTAAAGAGTAGGCCATACGGCCGCTACCCTGGCAAAAATATTTAAAAATTAGGAAACCTACCCACCACAAAAATATTTATAGAATGTGTGATTCCTGTATACACACGTTGAGATCCTCGCCGGTGCTACAGAGTTCGTGCACTGTGCTGAGATCCTCCTTGTGTGGTCTAAGGGAGGAGATTGGAACACTGATGGAGTTGTCCGTGTGCAATGAAGATAGTCCTTAAAACCAAATATACTAGCTCTCAACTATGAGGTGACTGGTTCCCTTCCTTGTTGCCTTTTCTTTTCTCTTTTTTTTTTCTTTCCTAACTGAAAAGAAGTGTCACGTACTTTTTTACAGCTTGGTATACTGGAGAATTACGCTGTCGGGTTTCAAACTGAGTACTTTTGCTTCGAGAAAGAAGGACTTTAATCACTTCACGCACTCGTTCACAGTCATCATCATAACAATCATTTTGTTCTCGCTCCTTATGGAGCATGGAACCACGAGGGCAGTTATTCCCCTTACAGGAAGCCTGCTCTTGTACCAGCAGGGGTTTATGTACCATTTCATTATTCATGATGAAGTTGCCAGTCTCATGCACAACCGCACATGTTGCACTCTACGACATGCATGAGCGAGTTGTAGTCTAATTCTTTCTTTTTCTCGTCAGAGATTCCCGGTTACCACAACGAGGCTGTTTGCTGAGAGTAACGTGAAATTGTTCCAATGTCATAGTGTTGGAGATATGTTGAACTGAATATTCTTAGCTACGATATATCAAGGTCAGTTCGCTTTAGATCAAGGTTTTTTATGATGTAGTCCACAGATCCTTCGGGGTCCATTAATGAATTCTAGGGGGTGCGGGGGGGTGCGGGGGGGGGCGGGTGGGCTGGGGGGCGGGGGGGGGGGGGGGGCGGGGGGGGTGGGGGTCCCGTGTACATTACCTAAAGTTTAAAATGTAACATTTTTCTTTATTATTCTTGTATGTACACTTTGTTTTCCACGAATTGGGCCATAGCATTTGTCGAACAATCAAAGCGGTTCATTCATTGGACAAAGGTGTCAATAGCCTTCATTGGACAACGACAAATTCACGCCAAGTCTTCTTCTCCTGTGCTTTCCTTCAGGGTCTTTCCGTGTATTCTTTATCATGTTTACGTTTATGTCTATGTGTACTTGTATAAAACAGAATGATTAAAATAGTATTACAAGGTCGTCAATGTGGAGCTGATGACTAGAACCAGACAAATGTTAGTGGAACAAGAGATGACAAGAACCAGACAAGTGTTAGTGGAACAAGAGATGACAAGAACCAGACAAGTGTTAGTGGAACAAGAGATGACTAGAACCAGACAAGTGCCAGTGGAACAAGAGATAACAAGAACCAGACAAGTGTTAGTGGAACAAGAGATGACTAGAACCAGACAAGTGCCAGTGGAATAAGAGATGACCAGAACCAGACAAGTGTTAGTGGAACAAGAGATGACTAGAACCAGACAAGTGTTAGTGGAACAAGAGATGACAAGAACCAGACAAGTGTTAGTGGAACAAGAGATGACTAGAACCAGACAAGTGTTAGTGGAATAAGAGATGACCAGAACCAGACAAGTGTTAGTGGAACAAGAGATGACTAGAACCAGACAAGTGTTAGTGGAACAAGAGATGACTAGAACCAGACAAGTGCCAGTGGAACAAGAGATAACAAGAACCAGACAAGTGTTAGTGGAACAAGAGATGACTAGAATCAGACAAGTGCCAGTGGAATAAGAGATGACCAGAACCAGACAAGTGTTAGTGGAACAAGAGATGACTAGAACCAGACAAGTGTTAGTGGAACAAGAGATGACAAGAACCAGACAAGTGTTAGTGGAACAAGAGATGACTAGAACCAGACAAGTGTTAGTGGAATAAGAGATGACCAGAACCAGACAAGTGTTAGTGGAACAAGAGATGACTAGAACCAGACAAGTGTTAGTGGAACAAGAGATGACTAGAACCAGACAAGTGTTAGTGGAACAAGAGATGACAAGAACCAGACAAGTGCCAGTGGAACAAGAGATGACTAGAACCAGACAAGTGTTAGTGGAACAAGAGATTACAAGAACCAGACAAGTGTTAGTGGAACAAGAGATGACTAGAACCAGACAGGTGCCAGTGGAACAAGAGATAACAAGAACCAGACAAGTGTTAGTGGAACAAGAGATGACTAGAACCAGACAAGTGCCAGTGGAATAAGAGATGACCAGAACCAGACAAGTGTTAGTGGAACAAGAGGTGACTAGAACCAGACAAGTGTTAGTGGAACAAGAGATGACAAGAATCAGACAAGTGTTAGTGGAACAAGAGATGACTAGAACCAGACAAGTGCCAGTGGAATAAGAGATGACCAGAACCAGACAAGTGTTAGTGGAACAAGTAAATTAATATTAGACAAACATAAAGGTATGTTTTCAGGCACTCGTAAGAAATAAAGAAGTAGAACACTTGGACAACAGAAAAACAACAGACGTGAGTGGCTTACCCAGGGTCATAGCCAGCAAAGCATCTTTTTTTGGGGATGCCTACCTGGCCGTGGGGTCAGTGTGATTCGCTTGATAGCTAGGCGGAGTTGTCGTACGGAAGGTACGGGGTTCGAACCCTGGGTAAGCCACTCACGTCTGTTGTTTTTCTGTTGTCCAAGTGTTCTACTTCTTTATTTCTTACGAGTGCCTGAAAACATACCTTTATGTTTGTCTAATATTAATTTACTGTTTACAGGCCTCGGGTTTCCCTTCCTTATGTGTTATTTATGTTTAGTGGAACAAGAGATGACTAGAACCAGACAAGTGTTAGTGGAACAAGAGATGACTAGAACCAGACAAGTGTCAGTGGTACACGAAAATGTAACACGCTGACTATGGTTTGTACACACAGTGAGGAAGTATGTTTATAGCATAACAAGGCAGTCCTTGTTCTGGAACCCCCAGGGAAAGAGAGGTAGTGGTAGACCGAAGAACTCATGGAGAAGAGAAAAGGAGACAAAAAAGAAAATGATGAAAAAGATATAGTAAAATTTTGAGCTGTTGGCACGCGACAGGAGGTCTTGTCATGTGTTTCTTGAACGCCTATGCTCCTTCGAGAGCTAAAGTTTACTGGTTGATTGGTACGTCTGTCTAATTTCCTCCTCTGTGTTTATGTGTGTTTGACTGTGGCTCCCTCTATTTTTCATACCCTTAGAATCCCAGAACACGAACTTCCCTGTACTTATATCAGCGTGTTTTTTCAATGTGTGTTCTATCCTACGCCAGCGACTTTTTCTCATCTCTTGTTTCATTAGCACTTGTCTGATTCTTGTCATCAGTTCCACATTGGTGATCTTGTCTTTAAATCCACATTGGTGATCTTGTCACTAGTTCCACATTGGTGATCTTGTCATCAGTTCCACATTAGTGATCTTGTCATAAGATTCCACATTAGTGATCTTGTCATCAGTTCCACATTAGTGATCTTGTCATCAGTTCCACATTAGTGATCGTGTCATCGGCTCCACATTAGTGATCTTGTCATCAGTTCCACATTAGTGATCTTGTCATACGATTCCACATTAGTGATCTTGTCATCAGCTCCACATTGGTGATCTTGTCAACAGCTCCACTTTGGTGGTCTTGTTATCAGTTCCACATTGGTGATCTTGTCATCAGCTCCACATTAGGGATCTTGTCATCAGTTCCACATTAGTGATCTTGTTATCAATTCTACGTTGGTGAACCAATCATCAGTTCCACATTGGTGATCTTGTCACCAGTTCCACATTGGTGATCTTGTCATCAGTTCCACATTAGTGATCGTGTCATCAGTTCCACATTAGTGATCCTGTTATCAATTCCACGTTGATGATCCAATCATCAGTTCCACACTGGTGATCTTGTCACTAGTTCCACATTGGTGATCATGTCATCAGTACCACATTAGTGATCTAGTCAAACCACTTCAATCCTTCGTTTCTATACAATCATCAATTCAAAAAAAGTGTCTCTGTGGTTGTCACTGTTTTTCTTCTCCATGTCTCACAACCATACAATAGAATAGCCCTGACTAAGACAATAAACGCACATCTCATACGCACTTAAAACACGACACACTTAATACGGAAATCTTCGTGCACTGTGACCTGGCGATAAGCCAGAGTGTAACCCGTCGCGTTATGAATAACATTATCCCAGAGATAAGTACTTGTAATTAAGTTAGCGTGAGAAGCTGGTCTCTTTGCCAATCCTACCAACTGACACATGAGTGCCTGGACGGAATAGATGTAGAAAAGGGGTTAAAGACCCTTTTTTCGGTCCTCGTGCCCCATTGGCTTTTAGCACAGTTGTCTTCAAGTCTTTCCTAGCAAGTCTCAAGTCGTGTCTGAGTCTCTTAGTACACGTCGTGTCTCGAGACTCTTAGTACAATTCTCAAGTCAAGTCTCATGTATCTTAGTACTAAGTCTCAAGTCGAGTCTCAAGTCAGTAAGAGTAATTTTCTAGTCGAGTCTCAAGTTCCTAATAGTAATTTTCTAGTCGACTCTCAAGTTCCTAATAGTAATTTTTCAATTCGAGTTTCAAGTTCCTAATAGTAACTTTCAAGTCGAGTCTCGTTTGTGATATACCACTGTTTTAGTCGCAATCGCTTTTATTCGTACAATCGCACACATCACTATAAATAATAATTAAATATAATAATCTTTATTTGGAATATTTTATTTACTGGCTGCTTTCATTCGATAAGCAAATTGTTGGCATACCTATTTTTATCGACTTAAACAAAACTATATTCGGTGTCACCATGTGTGGGCGTTGTGAACCAGGACGGCTAAGTTGGTTCGCTAAAATTGACACGAGTCGAGTCGCTTAAAAAGTCGAGTCTAGCCTCGAGTGGAGTCGTTGTGGTGACTGTAGTCAGACTCGAGTCCGTGTAAATCGACTCGAACCAAACATATTGGCTTTAAATAAACCTTCTTGTTCCCCATATTCAATATTATTCTTATTTTCGTCTTTGATCCTTTGCGCCGATTGTCAAAGCAGTCAGTGGCCATCACGCCTGGTAGCGTCTTGTAGGGCAGCAACAAACTGCTTCCACTTTGCTTGGTCGGCGGCCGTCCTTCGTGCAGTGCCCCCAGCTCTGGTTCATTCTTTGCATCTCAGCCTCCACAGTTCTCCACCAAGTCGTTTTTTGATCGACCTCTCTTCTGCTTTCCTTCAGGGGTCCATAGCATAGCTTTTCTTGCGATGGCATCGGGGGTCCCTTCTGAGGACGTGACCAAATCAGCTATAGCCGTATTCAGTATGAAAGGATTTAAATGTTAGAGTTTACCATATATATGCGCGTAAGAAGATAATGAACAAAATAATATTTTTTTTTTCATAGAGAAAACTATTCTCCACATAACAACATTAAACAAATGTAATGGTTAAAAGCTTATCAGAACAAATAAACACTCAAATAAATTAGCAAGAACCTTGATTCCATTTCTTGTCAACCAACAGTTCTATTCTTGGAACATTTTTTTTTATATTAGATACCCGCATTTCATTTTCAGCCTCATATTTGGTTTTTGGTGTGGATTTGATTGAGAACATAGTGGCCAATGTTCAAATACAATGAAAGACGCAGAAAACGCCGTAACAAATTACAAGTGCCCAAGCCTAGGTTTGACGTATTCAAGAAAAGCTTAGCTTACTCTGCTGCTCATCTTTGGAACTATCTTCCACTTGATCTGAAAAACAACTTCAGTCTCTCATACAATCGTAAACTTTTCGAATACTTCATGAGTTCTGATTATCTGCCCCCCTAATGTGATTATGTCCCCAGATATATAAACAATATCGAATGTTAGTTATAATGATTATGTTTGTACTTTTCAATATATTTTATTTCATAATTATAATTAGATACTGTGAATGTGAGTATGCAATTATTTTACTTTCACAACGTTGAATTCCTTTAAATTGATATGTAAAATGTATGTGGGAATAAATGAAATCAGCATAAAAGATGAGAGAAAGGAAGGGCAGAATGTCAGACGGGCCTGCGTGCCCAATTCTCAACCTTTTGAAAACAAAGTTCGTTCGCTCTCTCTTCGCGAAACAAATTTTTGTTGTCTCTTGTAATGTCCGTGTATTGGACATTTTAAGTTTTATTTAATTTTGATTTTGTTTCTGGAAATTAAAAAAAAAAGTAAAGCATTCGACGTTTGTTTCATAAAAATTAGTTGGACAAAAGTGACGAAATATCAATTTAAGAACTGGAATAGACGTTTCAGTCATCCTGTAGCGAGCTTTTGATTGTTGGGGAGCCCGGTAATAGCTTTCTCTGTCTGTGGAGAGTCCGGGGCAAGTGAGCAGAACATGCTGAAATGTGTCATATGGATGGGTTCATTTCCGGCAATTAGGTTCATGTGCGGGATTTAATTCGTTTAAGTGTTTGTTGATTACTTATATACAAACGCCACAAAAACATGCCACTCAAAATATTCGAGTATAAAAAGTATTCAGTCATTCTTTTTGTTCTTATCAGAGTGTAATCTCCACATGGAAGGTCGACCGACAGCAATGGATCTTCAACGTCTGCCGAGTCTCATCTCTTGATGGTACACTCTGATAGTCTCTTTCCTGTCCAACCCTTGGTGGTATCTTCTCACTTGTAACCGCTGTCAACCGTTTGCGATTTCTCGCTTTGCAAATGACATGATAATTCTCTTTTTCCGGATTCGTGCAACTTTTCATATTTGATGCGTTGAATGTCTACGCTGAAATATGTTATGTATTTCTTTGTATTCCTCTAGACAAGTGTTCATTAACCTTTAAAAGTGTCATAGCTCTTTAAAGCATCTTCAGAAGTTGTCAAAATTTACTTTCTATTTCACCTATCACTTGAATGTTAACCTGTCCTGTCCTTACTGAAATAATTAGTATATTTAGGGGAAGAAGAGTGTGTGTACAACACTTAACAAATATTGCGAAGGTGGCGGGAAAGAAGAGATTTAATACATAGACATATCTTCTTCTCTCCTGAAGGTCATATTTCGCTCTGTATTTGCATTCGTGACTCTATCTCTATTTACTATCAATTATATTACTTAATCTTGTCTGACCTCAGACAACCTCTAAAACTACCTCGCGACAGAAGCCTTGCACCACTTTACATCATCTTAGAAAGCCTCACACCCCTTCACATCATCTTAAGCAGCTTCGCACCCTTTCACATCCTCTTAACAAGCCTCAAACCCCTTTACATCATCTTAAGAAACCTCATACCCCTTTACATCATTTTAAGAAACCTCACTCCTCTTTACATCATCTTAAGAAGCCTCACACACACCTTTACATCATCTTAAGAAACCTCACATTTATTTACATCATCTTAAGAAACCTCACATCTATTTAATTCCTTCTCTTATTATTGTTCTTCTGAGTGTTTCTTTTGGTCTTCCTTTTTTCCGCTTACCCTCAGGAACCCAAGTGAGCGCCTGTAGTGGTATTCTGTTGTTTTGCATTCGTAGGACATGACCGATATATGACCATCGTCTTTTCCTTATATAGTCGGAGACATATTTCTGCCTAGAGTCTTCTCTTATTTGTCGATTAGTCTTGAATTCTTTCCAACTGATGTTCATGAGTTTTCTAAGACATTTGTTCTCGAATGTATTCAGCTTGTTCTCCAATGATTTTGTTATTTTCCAACTCTCACAGCCGTATGTTAACACTGAGATAACATTTGAATTAAACAGACGAAGCTTGGTATGTATATTCAATGATCGTAATTTCCAAATGTTAGATAATCTATTGAAGGCGCTAGCTGCCAAAGCAATTCTAGTATGGATTTCTCTTGTTGTGTCACCATCCTGAGTCATTTTACTGCCTAAATAATTGAAACTTTCAACTTTCTGAGTTTTTCCCCGTTCAAGATGATATCAAAGGTCTCGTTAGAAAAGTTCATAGCTTTAGTTTTAGAGGCATTTATTTGGAGACCAATTTTAACCGAGAGATGACACAAATTATTTATTGCTTCTTGTGATTGTCTTGGTGTTGAACTTAAGAATGCTACATCATCTGCGAAATCCAGGTCCCCCAGGAATTTTCCATTTGTCCATTTTATACCCAATTGTTCATTGTGGGTATAGTTTCTCATAACCCAATCAATAGCTATTCCAAAAAGTAGTGGTGACATAATACAGCCTTGTTTCACCCCTGTTTCTACTGTAAACCATTCTGTATTCCCTTTATTTGTTCTAACACAACATCTTGCATTGTCATATAGCGCTTTGATTATATTCACATATTTTGTTGGAAAACCATAGATTGTAAGTATCTTCCACAATGATGGGCGGTGTAGACTATCAAAGGCTTTTTGAAAATCGACGAAGGTGATAATAAGTGGCGATTGCCTTTCCACTGATTCTTCTATAATTGTTCTTAGTGTGAATATTTGATCAATACATGATCGTTTCGGCCTGAAACCCGCTTGTTCTTCTCTGATCTTTTCGTCAGCATGCAATTTAAGTCTTTCTAACATCATGCAACATAATAATTTTCCAGGTACTGATAATAGAGATATACCACGCCAGTTATTACAGTCTGATAGATCACCTTTCTTCGGTAACTTTACAATAATACTGTCTTTCCATTGTTGTGGTGGTTGTTCTTCTCTCCATACTTCATTTATAATATCTAAAATTCTCAAGAGGTTGTTGTCATTAACTGCTTTAATCATTTCCCCTGAAATTTCGTCAACTCCAGCAGCTTTAAAATTTTTTAATCTTTTAACGACTTGTTTGATCTCGTCCAGCGTGAATTCATCGCAAGTTATTGGCAAAGTGGTTGTGGATGTTTCATTATTAAAATCAGGTGTTACTGTTGGTGGTGGTCTGTTTAGCACCTCCATGAAGTGCTCAGCCCATCTCTTCATTTGTTCTTTTTCTGTTGGTATTGAATTCCCTAATTTACCTTTAACAGGTGTTTCCATAGCAGTAGGCTGGTGACATAGTTGTTTTGTAATTTGATAAAGGCACCTACTATTACCAGTTCTTGCAGCATTTTCAGCTTCTACGGCCAGTTCATTGATGAAATGTCTTTTATCTCTTCGAGTTTTTGTCTTCACTTCTTTATTTAACAAGTTATAAGTTAGTTTGCAAGATTCAACTGCATTATGTGTACTTGCCGCTAGTAGTTTAAGTTTTGCTGTTTTCCTTTCTTGTATTTTATCCCAAGTATCTTCTCTCATCCATTTTTTCTTTTTATGTACTAGGTATCCGGTGGTCGCTACAGCTGCTTCTGTCATTGCTGTTCTCAGTTGTTCCCATTTAGTATCGATTGTCTTGGTGGTGATATCGTTGTCAATTTTGCCTAAAGCATCGAAATAGTTGTTCATTTTGACATTATATTCCTTCTTTATATCATTTGATTGCAGTCTGTGTACATCTATTCTTCTATTTTTATTCGGTTGGTATAACTTCTTCAGTTTAATTCTCATTTTAGCTATGCAGAGGTTATGATCGCTTCCGATCTCTGCACCTCTGTATGCTCTGACGTCTTGAACTGATGAGCGAAATTTAGCGCTTATGCAGAAGTGATCTATCTGGTTCTTAGTTCTGCCATCAGGTGAATTCCATGTTATCTTGTGGATATTCTTATGTGGAAAGATGGTGTCTGCCACAACGAGGTTTGATATTTCACAAAGTTCTAGAAGTCTTTCGCCATTTTGATTCATACAGCCTATGCCATGAGTACCGAGATATCTTTGTACTCCATCGTTGTTGTCACCTACTTTGGCGTTAAAATCACCCATGACTGCTATTATGTCATGCTTGGGTATTGTGTTGATGGTACTTAGAAGTGCTTCATAGAAGTCATCTTTTGTGGTATCAAGAGCGTCGTTAGTTGGTGCATAACATTGTACAATTGAGAGCTTGAAAAATCGTGTCTGAAATCTAGCTAATATTAGCCTCTCATTGATAGGTACCCAGCTGATAAGCGATGCTGCTGCTTTCTGTGTCATTAGGATGGCTACTCCCTCTGTGTGACGATTATCATTACTACCAGAGTATATAATTTGCTTTTTACATCTATTTACGTCATCTTAAAAAACCTCACACCCCTTCACATCATCTTAAGAAGCCTCACACCCCTTCACGTAATAAGAAAACCCTTCACACCATCTTAATAAGCCTTGCACTCCTTTATTTTCCAGCTCGCAAAATATACCAGACATGTGGGAAAAACAAAGTATGTCTTTGTACATGAACTTGAAATAAAACTATCATTTTATTTATATATTCAGTGCATGTGGTGAGCCTGAGAAAATGGGAAACTAGTTGTCAGAGGCCTATGAATCAGGAATGTTTTTATGTGCAATTCAAGCGTTTTTTTGTGTTTTTTTTTCATGCAACTCCTCCAGCTGTAAACATAGTGAACATAATTCTTTTGAATATAACCCGGACCACATATTACCTTGGCAGCAATATAGGCACAGTTGGAGGGACAGGCAATGATATAAAAATAAGTATACAAAAGGCTAAGACAGCTTTCATGCATTGAGAAATATATGGAGATCAAGAGAAATCAGGTCCATCACGAAAATAATAATCTTCAATTCAAATGTCGAGTCATGTTGTTCTGTTCTGCGACATGGAGAACAGCAAAAACAACAACCAAAATGTTACAGACGTTCATAAATGGTGGCTTGTGTAGAATTAAGGGATTGAAGTAGTATAGCAAGATCACCAATGTGGAATTCATGACAAGATCACCAATGTGGAATTCATGACAAGATCACCAATGTGGAACTGATGACAAGAACCAGACAGGTGTAGTGGAACAAGAGATGAGGAGACGACGTTGACGATGGATGGGACGCACATTTAGAAAATATGTTTACAGCATTACCAGGCAGTCCTTGTTCTAGGTACCCCTAGGTAAGAGAGGTAGAGGAAAACCAAGGAACACATGGAGAAGACAACTGGAGACAGACGTGAAAAAGGCATGGAAAAACCTTGAGCTGATGGCACGGGACAGGAAGTTTGTTGAAGGCCGATGCTCCTTTGGCATCTGAAGTGTGATGATGATGGTGATGATGATGATGATGGTGGTGATGATGATGGTGATGATGATGATGGTAATGGTGATGATGATGATGGTGATGATGATGATGATGGTGATGATGATGGTGATGTTGATGATGATGGTGATGGTGATGATGGTGATGGTGATGATGATGATGATGATGATGATGATGTGATGAAGATGATGGTGATGATGATGGTGATGGTGATGATGATGATTGTGATGATGATGATGATGATGGTGATGATGATGATGATGATGGTGATGATGATGGTGATGGTGATGATGATGATGATTGTGATGGTGATGATGATGGTGATGATGATGATGATGATGGTGATGATGATGATGATTGTGATGATGATGGTGATGATGATGATAGTGATGATGAAGGTGATGATGATGATGATGATGATGATGATGATGATGATGATGATGATGATGATGATGATGATGATGATGATGATGATGATGATGATGATGATGATGATGATGATGATGATGATGATGATGATGATGATGGATATTTGAAACTTGTTGATGAATGTTAGTATTTTAAGTAAGGTATATTCATAACTAAAGAATGGCATAGACTCAATTATAAATATGGTTTAGATGTTATAATAAATGCTAGGATATATGACAATTAAACATTTTACACTTGACAGCAATCATGAGTTAACTAGATTAATGAGCACTACTATAGTTGGTGGATTCTTTTCAGTCAAGCTTCAGAAAAAGTTATTTAACTATATGACTTCGGATTAGTATTGGATTCACGTTGTCGATGTTCTGTTTTGTACAAATACGTTTGCGTTCTGTGTATTACAGTGTGCTTTTAGTGAATTGCCTTCTAAAACATAAAGAAGCCCAAATGTGACAAACTGACCAACCATTGAGAAAGCTAACAATAAAACAAATAATAAGAAACAACTGTTGTGTAAAGAAGATTGGCAGAACACGCGGGCACAGGCTAAAATAGGAAGATCCCTCTTCTTACATCTAACAACCCCGAATAAGGAAGATGGGACCCAAAGATGCAGCAATAGAGAATGCAGTCAGCGACCCATAGCTTGACTGCTTGCGTCAGGGTCAGCGAACCAGAGCTGACCAAGACCCTACGCCACCTCCAAGTGGTGGTCCTGGAAACAGGCTGCATCACTGCAGTCTGGCAGAGAGAGTAGGGATCGAAGAGGGAAGGCAAACCCGGTCCTAAAAAATGCCGTGCTGAAGTCGGATGTGTCGGCCGAAAGGCGCAGATATCGCAGCTCCGGTGTAAACAGACACAACGCAACCAACGTCCTTTTCAGGACGAACGAGGAAGAAGAAGAATAAGAAAAATGCTTTCAACCATATCGAACGAAAATATCAAACCAAAATCTTCAGATTGAGAACAGGTCACCCTACACTAAATGGCCACAGAAACAGAATATCCTCACAAAATATAACAACATTTAGACACTGCCCAAACCCGTTAGAGACAGTAGAACACCATCTACCCTGCACTTCAGAGATTAAGACAACTGCTCCTACCACACAACTCATTCATTGACAATACACTTTATGGCAGCCCAAAACAGCTTTTCCGAACAGCGCAGTATCTACCGCTTTTCCTCTTGGGAAATGGTATCATGGTCACCAAGAGCGGACGCTACCAAAAATATCTGGCATGTCTAGCACCCCTAAGGGGTGCATGTTCCCCTGCTAAATAAGCACTGCTCTGCACACTAGAAACACGGGGCGTTTCGGGATTAACCTTCGTCAGTTTAATTCACAAAAAGGGAACAAAGAAAACAAAAGACGTTGGTTACACACTATTAATATTCATCGACACCCGTATGTTACCGGGATACGATAAAATAAAGAGTAAAACCGAAGGCCTGTGTGCAGTAAATAAATAAGACACATAAATTAGTAAGGTGCAGGGGCGGGTAAGACTATAACTTCCGTTGTTTTCTGTTTTCTAGATTTATTTCTTACAAGTGCTTGCAACATACTTTTTTATATGCATCATCTATTAACGGGACCAGATAGGCGAACAAAGAATAGTAGGACTGTAGTCGACTACGCACTTCGTTAAAGGCGATTAAGGAGGGTTGGTTATGGAACCTGGCAACCCCCTTCCGTAACAACTAAGACACAAAAAGTACCAACAGACACTATTGAAAGGTCAGCTAAAATTACAAAGCAGTCATTGTTCTGAAACCCCCAGAGTCAGAGACGTAGTGGAAGACAGAATACGTGACGAAGAACATTGGAGACAGAAACTAAAGTGATGAGTAAAACATGGAAAGACCTTGAGCTGATGGCACGGGGCATGAAGAGTTGGCAATAAGTATGAGTTGAAGATTTTTTTGTTTTAAACTAGAATCGCCAAAAAAAACTTTAAAACTTTAGCATAATTTCAAATATTAGTTTATATATTTCACAGTTTTTTATGAACCACTTGCGATGCCCTGCGGAACCCCAGGGCTCAACGATACTCCTTTTGGGAAATACTTATCTACATTATTAGCTTCTAGAAGAATGTATGCGCCGAACATATCTCCTTCCTTGTGTAAATAATGTAACCTTGAAAATTAACACGTGACAGGAAGTTTACGTGCCGTGGCAATCGTCTGCACAGGTCGGAGCAGACGAATGTTCGCACTCACGCGCCTACATGTATGTACATGTGTGAGTGTGGTTTTTTTTTTTTTATAATTACTTCCTGCGCTAGTTTATTATTCTGGAAATTTCTTGTCCATGTGACAACCTCTTGTGTAATTATTCTTTGTTTAAAAATGAAAATGTGTTTGTGTCAAAAACATGCGTTCCAGTTTCATTGTCTTCAAGTTCTACCCTCTGCTTGCCTGTAGTACAGTACTTGCGTTTTTAAATATTTTATTTCATTCTGTCGTTTATTTCCTCGTAACAATTTCCATTTTTTTTTAATTCTCTTCATTAGCCACCATCAGCATCACCGACGTCTTCACCACAATTTGCATCGTCGTTTCACCATTATCTTTACCTCCCTTTTCACCTTCTCGATATCATTTTTTTTGTAAAGTTGTGCCTCGTTTTGGCGAGGCGCGTCCCGTTCAACCTAGTCGGTTATATTAGGGCGCATGTCCAGATATAAAAGACCTTTTAGGTCTGGGGTATATTTTTGTATCGTCACGCTGCATGGGTAACAGCTTGATCTCCATATAACTATGCCCAAGATCGCGCCCTGGAATGGACACTCCAGCTTCAAGCAGCTAAGGGCTGTCACCTCAAGGACGCATCATTCCCAAAGTCAGTTATGAATGAAAGAGGCAATTACATGTTCTCATTACATCACTTCTGTGTTGGGCTGTATGTAGGTAGTTCTAGAAGTGTAAACCTCACAGCAACAACCCCACACCTCCATCATTAAACTCCTTTTCTAGGGAATGACTCATTACAAATCCACACTTCTATTCATTTGGTCTCAACCTCTTTCTTCACACTCGCAACTCGTTGTCAACCAACCCTGCCAATCACCTCCGATTCTCATTCGTTCCCTGCTGCAAATGTTCACCAAAACATGTGAATTTCTTACACACACCTCACTGAACATAATTTACAACACATAATTTACTGCCCGTCTGATTTCCATCTCACAACAGCCACATGGTGTGAAATCACAACACTCACGAGATGTGAAATAACAATACCCACATGGTGTGAAATCACAACACCTATATGGTGTGAAATCACAACACCCACATGGTGTGAAATCACAACACCCACATAGGTGTAAAATCACAACACCCACATGGTGTGAAATCACAACACCAACATGGTGTGAAATCACAACACCCACATAGTGTAAAATCACAACACCCACATGGTGTGAAATCACAACACCCACATAGTGTAAAATCACAACACCCACATAGTGTAAAATCACAACACCCACATGGTGTGAAATCACAACACCAACATGGTGTGAAATCACAACCCCCACATGGTGTAAAATCACAACATACAAGGGGTGTGAAATCACAACACCCACATGGTGTTAAATCACAACACCCACATAGTGTAAAATCACAACACCCACATAGTGTGAAATCACAACACCCACATAGTGTAAAATCACAACACCCACATGGTGTGAAATCACAACAGTGAAAGTATACACTGACTCACGAACACTAGCAAATACCAAATATAGCTCCCGCCGGAACAGAGGACCATACATACCAGCAGACACACTCAAAACCCACTTCTTGAGGTCTCAACCACACAGAGTCATTATAAGCGTCTCAATACACGCTAACCTTTGCATTATTATTGTCCTTATCTTCAACGTTTACATTAAAATATTGTAAACCTTCGACGTGGGAGTCAGAGTGGCTGAGAGGTATGGCGTCCGCCTCGAATTATAGACGTACCGGGTTCGATTCCTAGTAGAGGGAATATAATGTACAGAAATATTTTATCAGAACACGTGGTCCTAATGATTTCATACACCCCCTAGAAAATATGGGCCTAACACCATATTCCCAATACTCCTCAATGGGCGTGTAACGGGATCCTTTACCTACCGTTTTACCTGGTCTCCTAGGTAGTGAGATCGGATGCCTAGCCTTCTCGGATAAGGCCGAAAATATAGGAGGGCTCGTGTGCAAGTTGCGCACGTTAAAAACCTCACGGCAGTTGGAAATCGACCTACCCACCACAAAAATATTTTTAGAATGTGTGATTCATATTTACATACATTGGGCTTCTCGCTGGTGCTACGGGGGTCAAGAAAAAGGACAGCGTAGTAATGCTATCAACAGGTTTAAGAAGGTTTAAAACTCTCGAGATGTGGATGTATAGAAAAAAAAAGGGGGCGTATCTCTTGGAAAGAAAAGACAACAAATAAAAAGGTCCTAGAAAAGTTAGAGAACTAATGAAGGATGTCAAAATTAGACAGTTAAAGTATTTTGGCCATGTAAAAAGACACAATACCATTCAGAAAACCACGATAGAGTTGAAGGCAAGGGGAATACAACGCTACAAGTGGGAAGATAACATCACGAGATGGACAGAAAAGAGTCTTTCAGAGTGCACATCCAAGACAAAATACAGAAGACGTTGGAGATCCATTACAGCCGATCTTCGTTGTGGGGATGGCAGCTGATGATGATGATGATTGTTACCTTTACACTGCTACAAGTCAGGAAAACGTCAAACAACGGCTTTTGAATAAACAGGTAAAATCCAGCTGTGCCAATTTTTTAAGAAAATAAAAACGCAATTTTAAACTACCCACGCAATATCCAAAACTGTTTTCCCTATCGCCTATACAACGGGCGGATGAGGCAGGGATCACGTGCATACTCGATGCTAATAAGTTTCCCTTGTCAGAGGTTTAGATAAAGGTGAAGATAGCACCATAGCAGATACTGACGTAGGGAGGAGTAATGTGTAAATAAAAGTTTCACTATACTATGTCTAGCTTGATGAGATGTTGTGACGGGATCTCTTTAGTGCCGTCTTTGCCTTCCCTACCTCAAGATGTACTGACTTACAGCAATGTAGACTAGAGCTTAATGCTACCAAAATTTGATAACATTGCCTCGAGATGAGACACGAAGAACAAACTTTCAACAACATATGACATGAAATAGACAATAGAAAAAAAGAAGTCATAAAGAAGACACTAGAAAGAAAAGATGACACTAGAAAAAATCGAAAATAAAGTGTGGTAGTTTATGAGCGAATAGGCGGTTCATGATCAAAGATTTATAGAGATTAGTAATAAGCAAATTGTCTTATACAAGAGAAAAGGGTTCTTGAATAATTAAGAGAAACACTATTGCTGGTCACATGGTACAGGTTCTAGAGGGTTCGAGGAGCCTGTCTATAAATAGGTGTGAACCCCACGTCTCTTTCTCTTATGCACCGTGTTATTCAGTGAGACAGCAGCACCAAAGTGCTCGTGAAACTTTCTCGATTTTGTTATAGTCGGTCGTCTGCGGTTAGCGACACATACAAGTCACTGAGTGAGACAGAAGATGCATCACGAATGGGCATTAATGTGTTATCATCGTTTGTGATCAGCATTCAAGACAGTACTTTAGTTCATAGAGTGTAGTAGTGTCGTGATTTGAATGGAATTTCTGTCACTTTTAGCCGAGTGGTCTGCCCTGCCTTGTTCTCTATTTTTGTCTACGCCCACTTTTCTGTCTTAAAGCTCCTAAAAGCGCTATTTCTGGCATTGGTCATGTCAATCTTATGATATAAACCAATAAAACAGTATTGAATCAGTTCTACAAATTAATGGTTCACGTGAAACAAGAGACGTTTCGGGAAGAATTACATATAGATACTACAAAAACATACGATGATGAGAAACATACAGAAAATGAGCGATACACGCAGATGGAAAAAAATAAACAACCACAGTGATGAGCGAAAAATGAACAATAATAATACAAGAAAATCTTAATACCTGAAAGAAATACCAAAAACAAGAAAGTAAATAATCAACAAAACGAAAAAACGAATGAACATATGATGGACAGGCTAAGTTCAACCCCTCTGCACGGGGACATCGGAATCTAGCCAAGATACTTTATTCTGTCTTTCTTGTAGATGGCGGCTATTTTCCTATTCTTTGATTTACATAGAACCCATGGACACGGGGAAGTAACTCTAACTTTTCATCCTTCCGCCTACATCTAGAATCTCGAACTCAGATCGCTCATAAGACTGCCTTGTGTTGCTTCAGATTACGTATTTTTCCAATATCTAAATCGTCAGGGAACCATTTCCCTAGACCATTAAATCTTGTTATGTTAGATCCTTGCACGTGCAAAGCCACGCTGAAACACCTGCAGACTATATCTTACTATTTAAGTGAGGTGTCTTTATCACTCAGTACCATAGTCTCAAGAAAATTCTGCCACTGGACAAAGTGATATTCTGCCCCAGTGCTAATAGCAGTTGTAGTGCAGGAATTATTTTTAACTCGGTAAGCACACATTTACTTATCTAATACAGTGGGGTGTTAGCTTAATCTAATAGAATAGAGATCCCGTGTTACTTTAACTCATCTTAAAAAAAATAAAAATTATATTTTTGGTCCTTAAGGCATGTAAACAGAAACCTAGGGCGGGGCATACAGTGTTACTAATTCCCAAGGTATAACAGAGCAAAGCGGTTGAGAGACCGGTTTTGCTTTGATTTTGTGAGATAGAGAAACGGCGAGTTGAGGTTTGTTTATATTTTGCATGGGTAGTGTTGTCGACCAGGGATTGGCGGCTCCTGAGCCGACCCAGCTGCAATGGGTACCTCCGAAATCGGAGAGTATTTGCCTGAATGGCGAGGGACACCTGTCTCTGTACAAGTAAAAAGGGATACTCACGTAAAATCAATGTCAGGTTAGACATAGTAATAACCTGAGATTTCGCCTTGAGTATTAGCGGGCGTACGCAAAAAAAAAAAAAAAAAAAAAATTTGCATGGGTGAGGGAATGAAAGAGGAAGAGTCTGCTACGGGTAGTAATGAGATGTTGATTGCTTCTATATTTTTCAGAGCCTTGGTCACAACATTTGTTCTGTGCTTCCTGATTAGATTACCTTCTTTCAGTTGGATTACAACTTCCATATAACAATTACACGGCAGTCCAGATCATACTGCCAATTTCAGCATAAACGGCTGCGTCATGGATAATGTAAACACAGCCTATTGTTCGAAATTACCTGTCAGTCCAGCACATACGGGTTGCCTCCGTTGCCATCAAGTCATTTCGGCACTATCGTCAGACCAATTTACGTCCTGTAAATTCAGAGTATACTGACATAACGCCAGAGAGGATTCGTCTATTGATAGTATTCGTCCCCTGTCTGAGAGATCATGTCTTCACTATCCAGCATAAGAGGCGCACCTGCGAGTCCCTCCTGAATATTGGTTTGTCAGCAATAGTTGTTTTTGGTGAGATATATCAGTGGGTGCAAGTATTTCTGCACTCGTTTTAATCTCCTTCACCTGTTAGTGTGGCCAGCAGCCACAGGAAATTGTGAACACATATGATTTATTACGACACTGTTACGGAGAGATAGATTATCTCCATAGCCTTTGAATATCAAATTAGGTGTAACAGTGTAGTGTTTTTCCTAGCTGAGGAGTAAATTTACCTACCAGGATTTGTTAACTTTGCAGGAGGCAGTTTTCTTCATGAAAGCTGGGGGCCTACCCCTTTAGTAAGATTATCTTGGTAGTGAGAAAGTGTACGGGTGTTGGTGGTTTTGAGTGAGACGTTTTGCCTGAGAGATTGTGTGAAGTATTTTTCTGTGATTGTGACATACAATCACCAGCCCATCAGAGCTAGTGAAGTTATTATTTCATGTTGGTATTGTGGTTTCTTTAATACATATGTTGATATGTTCTAAGTGGTCAGAATTCATTCTGTTCTAACTGTCACTTGATGTTTGCTGTTGTAGTCCTTACTATAATAGATTATCCTATTTTGCATGAGAGGACGGAGAAGGGTGTGACAAATTAAAACATAGGCTCGAGTATGGCTGGGAAGTAGACCTTAGATATTTGATTATATCTCTCTTCTCTCCAGAAGTCATATCTCTCTTCGTATTTTCATTAGTGCCTTTAATTTTATCTACTTTCACATTACTCGTTCATATTATGTCTAAACTCAGACATCCTCTATTTCCATACTCGCGACAAGTAGCAAAACGTGTAACCACGTGGAGAATTGTAACGTGTACGTAAGGCCACGTCATGTGAGACAGTGACGTTCGATAACGAGACATTTTCTAAGTATCGATAGGGAAACAGCGTATTCCGGTCATATTAACGCAACCTGGAGGTGTCCAGTAGTAATGACTATAACCTGAGATAGCTGGGTATATCAAGAATACCGGTAGTCTAGAAAATATGAATACACTGAAGAGCTAGCAGAGACAAGAGAGAAGAAGAGATTCGAAGAAGTTTCCATGACCAACGTAGAATAATTCTGTAACATGAAAACGATGTTTTTGTTAGCAGAATGAGCTATGCTCTGCATAAGAGTATGTTGTTACTTTTTTCATTCAAACCCCATGTACATAGTGTAATAAAAGTTAAAAACCATTGCACGCCTAGGGGTCAGTCGTCAAGCTATAGCTAGCTCATTAGTGAATGTGTTGTCGTGTATCTATTATCATCATCATCATGTCAAGGACGAGAATATGTACAATATCGATAAAGTATGCAACTATGCTTAGCTACGGCCAAACTGCCACACAAAAGACATAAAAGAAGACACTAGAAAGAAAAGAAGACACTAGAAAGATAAGAAAACACTAGAAATAAAATAAGTTACTAGACAGAAAAGAAAAAACTAGAAAAAATGCATAAGAAAGAAAAGAAGACACGAAAAAAGAAGACACCAGATAGAAAAAAGACACTAAAAAAGAAGACACTAGAAACAAAAGAGGACATCAAGAAGACACGAGGCATAAAAGAGGACACTAGGAAGAAAAGAAGATATGAAGAGGACACTAAAGAAATAAAAAACACTAGAAAGACAAGAGGACACTCGAAAGATATGAAGACACCGGAAAGATATGAAGACACTAGAAAGATATGAAGACACTAGAAAGATATGAAGATGTAGCGAAAGGTTTTCCTATTATGAGAGCAGAAGTAGAATCTCTCTCCAGAAAGGATGAAGTTCCAGTGCCCGAGAAGTACACTGGTATCACAAGTGAGTTACAGCTGTGAATACTCTGAGCTGGACAATAGAGTTAGGCTTCAGAAGTATAAGTTGCTACTCTCGCTATCGTAACCCTATGTGATAATATAATTAAATTTGAAAAGGTAACTCAAACTTTAACAGTTAAATATTTAACAAGTCAAATGAGTACAATTATCCAATTTATTATGTACATCTATATATTCTTGTAATGATAAATGGGTGTTGGAAGATGGTAAAATGTATGATTATTTACAGTTACAAATTAAAATAACTAATAGAAAAAGTCTTGGATTTATCTTCCACTGAATTTACAACAAAAGGATTGCCACATTATCTCTTGCCATCTAGTTGTCATCATTAGACAGTCGTTTAGAAACTGCTCACAGGATTTGTTGGATGGATACAAAGAAACTCAACTTTAGCCACGTCTGCTCGAGGTTCCTCCGACACACTGGAGTACGGAAGACTTTCCTTCAGCCCGCCCTATAACTACGGGGGACTAAGGTGTTGAAGTTTGGTTGACCTCTAGGCTTAAGTGAGCTGGATCAACTTCTTCAAGTCTTTAGTTTCTCGATCAGGAATGATCATAAACATTGATCATAAAAAAAAACTGGAACAAAAGGTAATAGGTGGCCATTGTTCCAACAATCTCACCACCCTCTGCTGTTCATGATGCGACCATGTCTTCAGTGTTTGTATATAAATGAATGAATCATGGTAGTATGTTACAGAGATAGCATGATAAGATAATGTATACTGTGCAGAATTAACAAAATACATGAATAATCACATGTTATGATACATGGGTACGATATAACCTTTGCCTTCCCCTTATGGATGTCAAGTCACTTATGTACTTGCTGGTATGTCGTAAGCTTCCAGGCAAGAACTAGCCATGATATATGTGGCTAACCAATTAATGGTTATGCTTCCTGACAATGCCGGTGAAGGTTATCTCTGGTTAGCGTCATTCCCTTTTTTTATTATATCTGCTACAATCAATCAGAAATAAAATCTGAAATAAAATGATATTATTCATACATATATCTTTAATAAACTTACATACCCTCTTAGGATCTATAAGCTCACGGTGAGATTATTTTGGTTGAAGTTAATCTGCCCTGCATGCAGCGTGAAAAAAAAACTTTTCTTGCAGATACTGTCTTCCAGTTTCTCACTCTGGCTTCTGGATTTGGTGTGTGTGATTTCCAATGCGCCGCTCTGTCCTTATATTTCAGTCTCTAGCCCGTACGAGAAAGCAGTTCCCAAATTCCCCAAAAGATTTTAGTTTCATCTCCTGATTTGAGGCGATTTGAAGCAATCTGTGTTTTTCCTGTACTTGTTTTTCTCTTCTGTTCACTACACACTTATATTCTTCCGTCCTTCCTATGTATCATTCCCTTTTCCCCATATGAGGCTTTCATTCCATATAAGTTTTATCCAAATCCGTTGAGGCTTGTTAGTGTAATAAATTTTTAAAGATTATTAGCTAACTTTTAGCCGATGTGATGAAGGTGAAAAATATTAATTATCTTTAAAACTATTTATATTTGAATAATATCCTTTTGGATATAATTCCTAGTCTATCTCCTTTGTTGAGTTATATTTATTTAATATTATTCCAACCGGGCGTTCTCCGGTAATTAATAATTTAATTTTCAGTAAATGCATACTTTTAAAGTCCGTCATACATTCCTATATAGCTATTTCCTCATTCTTTAGTAATATTGTCTGGCTTCAACCGTAATTCACATTTCCGCTGTCTACAAACTTCAAAGAAAGACCGCCGCGCTGATCTTGCGCTGGTGTGTGTGTGTGTGGGAGTCGCGCTACACATTTTTTTTTCCACAACAAAGCAAGAGGAACCAAATTTCGCTACAGAGCCCTCTTCTTTAAAACAGTGCATGCACAGTTAACTTTTTGGTAACTCATGCTGCAGTTTCTCCCTACTTTTCTGTTTCTCTATATCTCCTTTGATAGGATGACGACTTAAAAAATCGGGTTCAAGATTGTCCCGTCCTGGAATGTATCTCATATTGAAGGAATATGGAGATAACAGTAAACTCCACCTTAAAAGTCGTGAATTTAATTTTTTAGACACTGCTAAAAACATCAAAGGCTGGTGATCACTTTCCACAATGAAGTGTTTCCCGTAAAGAAAAGGGGCGAATTTGTTGATCGACCAGACCAAAGCGAGGCATTCACGTTCAACGATAGAATAATTTCGTTCAGCTGTATTTAACTTTCTACTGGCAAAAGCTACTGGTAATAGCATATGTGGCGGTGTGTCTGCCCGCTGTAGTAATGTTGCTCCGATGCCTACATTGCTACCATCCGTTCTTAGTACGAATTCTTGTGTGAGATCGGGAAGGGCAAGGATAGGTTTATTTGTCAGCTTATTTTTCAACTCTGTATAAGCCTGTTCACACTCCGCAGTCCATTGTATTTTATCCGGCTGACCTTTTTTGGTTAAGTCGGTTAATGGCGCGCATAATGAGTTAAAATGGGGTATATATTTCTGATAAAACCCGCACAGTGACACAAAGGATCTTACATCCTTCTTAGTTTGTGGTCTTGGTGCTTTTCTAATTGGCTCTACATTCTTTGGGTCCGGAGACATTTGCCCTGTAGAGATAGTGTGACCTAAAAATTCCAATGTCTCACATCCAATATGACACTTAGTTGGACGTGCTGTCAATCCCGTTTCTCTTAGTCTATCCAACAACATGAAGACTGCTACTATGTGTTCCTCGAATGTAGTGGTAGCAATCAGAATATCACCCATGAAGTTGGTGATATGAGGATTTTGTAATGGTTCCAACAATTTCCTCATCATTCTGGTGAAGATACTTGGAGCATTCTTTAAACCAAATGGGAGTACATTGAACTCGTAATGTCCATCCGGTGTACTAAAGGCTAACAGTTTCCTAACTTCTGGTTTCACTGGTATTTGGTAGTATCCCTTGCTTAGATCTACTTTTGAAAAATACCGAGCCTTACTCAATGTAGCAAACAACTGATTGGTGTCAGGTAATGGGTCTACCTGAGATTCAGTGATAGAATTTAGTTTCCTATAATCAATGCATAACCTGTGTTCACCACTAGGTTTCCTTAATAGCACCACACTTGAGCTGTAGGGAGATTCAGACTTTGAAATAATTTTCTCTTTTAAGAGATAATCAATCTCATCCTTGAGTGCCTGTCCTTTAGCATAAGGTATAGGGTATGTCCGCATACAAACTGGTGTAGGGTCAGTAATCGTCATGTCATACTCTAACAGATTAGTACACCCCGGCTTATCTGTGAGTACATCAGCATGGATTTCTAACACCTCCTGAACCTTTTTCCTCTGCTCAAGAGTTAAATGTTCACTCACATTAACCTGAGCATAGCTTTCCGTAGTTGTTAGGGGGTATTCCATGGAGGAAATTGGTTCATCCTGCATTTCTGTTGCAATGGCCAGGGTCATGATATGGGCAACTTCTGATGCTTCCCTGTCATAATACTTTTTAAGAAGGTTGACATGATACACCTTCTCCTTTCCTTTCTTGTCAATCTTATAGTTGGTCCGGGAAAGTTTTTCCAATATGACGTAGTGTCCCTGCCATCCAATTTGCAATTTATTATTGCTGCTGGGCAACAGTAACAGAACCTTTTCTCCCACCTCAAGTTCCCTATCTTTTGCTGTTTTATTGTAGTAAGCAGCCTGCTTCCTCCTGGCCTGTCTCAAGTTATCATTTGCCAGTTTCCAACTTGTTTTCAATCGAGATGTCAACTCGTTGACGTATTGGTATGAAGAAGTCACGGTTTCTTCTGTTTTTTCATCAGTCCATGTCCGCAACAATGCTTCCAGTGGACCTTTGATTGGTCGTCCAAACAACAATGTAGCTGGAGCCAATCCTGTGGAGTTATGTGGGACTTCCCTATAGGCAAATAGCGCTGAGGGTAATTATGTGTCCCAAGTTTCAGGTTTCTCACTAGCCAACTTTCTAAGGATTGAAATGAGCGTGCCATTGAACCGCTCTACTTGACCATTCCCTTGAGCGTGGTACGGGCTACAGTGATAATGTCTAGCTTGAAATAACCTGAATACTTCTTGTGTTAGCTTTCCCCTAAACTGAGAACCATTGTCAGTCAATATTTGATGTGGGAAACCTAATCGGGTGAATATTGTTAACAGTGCCTCTGCCACATGTTTCGAATCTATCGATGACATTGCTACTGCCTCTCCCCACATAGAGCAAGTATCGACCAAGGTTAAGATATATGCATTTCTCTTCTTGGTCCTACTGAGGGGTCCAACAATATCCACGGCAACACGTTTGAAGGGCGTTCCCATGATGGGCATTTCTCCCAGTGTTGCTGGTGCAGTCCTATGTTTAGGAGCTACTCTTTGGCAATCTGGACAGGATCTCACATACCTCTTTATGTCCTCTGTGATCCCTGGCCAAAAGTAGTGACAGGCTATCCGTTGTCCAGTGGCCCCTATTCCCATATGTCCACTGAAGGGTATAGCATGTCCTAGCTTCATAACCTGCTCCCTGTATGATTTTGGCACTACAAGCTGTCCATGTTCTTTAGGTCCTGTTCCAGCTTTTCTATATAGTAGGCCATTTTTCATATATAAGTCTCCTTTCTCTGGAGGGTTATGGCTTTTAGGTAATTTGCCAAAGCAAGGCTTCAATGTACTCTCAGCAGTTTGAGCCTTTCTCATCTCTTCTGGATGAGTATTTATGATAGTATCCTCCTCTTTCTTAGAGCTTGCCCTGGTCTGGACTGTTGCCATCACTATGGGTCTTATAGGTTCTCCTAGAAAGACATATCTACATCCCAGTATTAATGGGTAGATAGGGTTGTCCATCACTGCTGCTTTGATCTCTCCTTCCACATAGCGAGATCTTATGTTGATTCGGGCTATGGGCAGTGTCATGGTTCCTGCTCCCTTGACTGGTCCTCTGATTTCCACTGTTTCTGTGGTTATCTGTTCCGGACTCACCAGAGAAGAGCACACTACTGAGTCAAAGTCCAAGCCTGTATCATATAAGCACAGTACTTGGGTGCCATTCAAGGTCACTTCCTCACAGACAGGGGGATGATGGAGGTCCTTCTGACTATCTGCCAGGTCCTTCCTTCCCCTGTTCTCTGTTGTAAGGCATGCAGCGTGATGAGGAGGGTTTTTTCCGTCTGCATTCCGCAGTATTGTGGTTACTCATTTGGCAAGATTTACACCACTTTCCTTCCTTTCTTGGAGGTTTCTTTTCTGATCCTAGAGGGTTTTTGTCTTTATAATCAGTTCTGTGTTTGTTCTTGTTGGAATTGTCCCTGTGTTCATAGTTGGTAAAGTTTTGTGAAGGTTTGAAGTTCTCACCCTGCTTCTTCTTATTTCCTGACACTTCTGACTGAGCTGCTTGATATCTTTCAGCCATGGTTAAAATATCGTCCAATCTCTCAGCTCCTTGCTCCATAAGAAATTTTCTCATTTCCTGAGGCATGGATTCTCTCAGTTGTTCCATCATGACTATTTCTTTTATATCTTGACATTTTCCTAAGCTAATCCATTTTGTCAGATAAGTTTCCAATCTGGCAGAAAACTGGTGATAGTTTTCTCCTGGAAGTAGCTTAGCAGTTCGGAATCTCTTTCTATAAGATTCAGAATTCTTTTCGTACCTGACCAGTAAAGCTTGTTTTAAGATTTCATAATCTTCCTGGTCTTCTTTTGAGAGTTTTAAATAAACATCGTATGAAACTCCCCTCAACCACTGAGATAGCTTAAGGCTCCATTTTTCCTTTTCCAATCCATAGGTAGTGGCCAGTCTCTCATATCTATCCAGGTATGACTCAATGGCGTCCTCCTTTTCAATAAATGGATCCAGGTGGAAACTCATGGCTCCATTTGCCGTGCTATGGTTAGAGCTACTCTCAGAGTGAGGTGAGCTAGCACCATGATTGCTAGCTGCTCCCTGGAGTTCAAGTTCCTTTAAACTTAACTCATGAGCTCTTTGTAACCTTCTTTCTTCAGCTTCGGCTTCCAAAATTAGTCTGTTTTCTTCTCTTTCCAGTCTTATGACCTCTCTCTGCTTCTAATTTCTTAGCTTCAGCCTCAACTTCCATTCTTTTAGTCTCTCTTTCAGCTTCAGCTTCCATTCTTTTGGTCTCTCTATCTAAATATTTATCCACTTCAGTTGTGATATGTCGAATTAGAGCATCTCCTGTCATACCCAAGTCTTTTCCTTCCTGCATAATCGCAGCTCTAAACTTCACCAATTCAGCCATGTTGCTTACTTACCAGAGGGTATATAATTTTATCTTCACTAACCAACTAACTTAATTAAAATCAATTAATTATTTTGAACAAGACAAATCCTTAAAACCTTGTGATCGTTTCCTATTTCCTTCGTACTCAATGGTACTACTATTACGAAAAAAATTTCTAAGTTTTAGAATTTTTTCAAAAAAATTTATTTTTACAAACTATTTGTGGCTCAAGATAGAAGAATACATAGATAGTGGCTCAGGATACAAATAATATCCCGCGAAAGAGCCCCCAATGTAGCGAAAGGTTTTCCTATTACGATAATAGTGGTAGAGCAGAAGTAGAATCTCTCTCCAGAAAGTATGAAGTTCCAGTGCCCGAGAAGTACACTGGTATCACAAGTGAGTTACAGCTGTGAATACTCTGAGCTGGACAAAAGATTTAGGCTTCAGAAGTATAAGTTGCTACTTTCGCTATCGTAACCCTATGTGATAATATAATTAAATTTGAAAAGGTAACTCAAACTTTAACAGTTAAAAATTTAACAAGTCAAATGAGTACAATTATCCAATTTATTATGTACATCTATATATTCTTGTAATGATAAATGGGTGTTGGAAGATGGTAAAATGTATGATTATTTACAGTTACAAATTAAAATAACTAATAGAAAAAGTCTTGGATTTATCTTCCACTGAATTTACAACAAAAGGATTGTCACATTATCTCTTGCCATCTAGTTGTCATCATTAGACAGTCGTTTAGAAACTGCTCACAGGATTTGTTGGATGGATACAAAGAAACTCAACTTTAGCCACGTCTGCTCGAGGTTCCTCCGACACACTGGAGTACGGAAGACTTTCCTTCAGCCCGCCCTATAACTACGGGGGACTAAGGTGTTGAAGTTTGGTTGACCTCTAGGCTTCAGTGAGCTGGATCAACTTCTTCAAGTCTTTAGTTTCTCGATCAGGAATGATCATAAACATTGATCATAAAAAAACCTGGAACAAAAGGTAATAGGTGGCCATTGTTCCAACAATCTCACCACCCTCTGCTGTTCATGATGCGACCATGTCTTCAGTGTTTGTATATAAATGAATGAATCATGGTAGTATGTTACAGAGATAGCATGATAAGATAATGTATACTGTGCAGAATTAACAAAATACATGAATAATCACATGTTATGATACATGGGTACGATATAACCTTTGCCTTCCCCTTATGGATGTCAAGTCACTTATGTACTTGCTGGTATGTCGTAAGCTTCCAGGCAAGAACTAGCCATGATATATGTGGCTAACCAATTAATGGTTATGCTTCCTGACAATGCCGGTGAAGGTTATCTCTGGTTAGCGTCATTCCCTTTTTTTATTATATCTGCTACAATCAATCAGAAATAAAATCTGAAATAAAATGATATTATTCATACATATATCTTTAATAAACTTACATACCCTCTTAGGATCTATAAGCTCACGGTGAGATTATTTTGGTTGAAGTTAATCTGCCCTGCATGCAGCGTGAAAAAATAACTTTTCTTGCAGATACTGTCTTCCAGTTTCTCACTCTGGCTTCTGGATTTGGTGTGTGTGATTTCCAATGCGCCGCTCTGTCCTTATATTTCAGTCTCTCGCCCGTACGAGAAAGCAGCTCCCAAATTCCCCAAAAGATTTTAGTTTCATCTCCTGATTTGAGGCGATTTGAAGCAATCTGTGTTTTTCCTGTACTTGTTTTTCTCTTCTGTTCACTACACACTTATATTCTTCCGTCCTTCCTATGTATCATTCCCTTTTCCCCATATGAGGCTTTCATTCCATATAAGTTTTATCCAAATCCGTTGAGGCTTGTTAGTGTAATAAATTTTTAAAGATTATTAGCTAACTTTTAGCCGATGTGATGAAGGTGAAACATATTAATTATCTTTAAAACTATTTATATTTGAATAATATCCTTTTGGATATAATTCCTAGTCTATCTCCTTTGTTGAGTTATATTTATTAAATATTATTCCAACCGGGCGTTCTCCGGTAATTAATAATTTAATTTTCAGTAAATGCATACTTTTAAAGTCCGTCATACATTCCTATATAGCTATTTCCTCATTCTTTAGTAATATTGTCTGGCTTCAACCGTAATTCACATTTCCGCTGTCTACAAACTTCAAAGAAAGACCGCCGCGCTGATCTTGCGCTGGTGTGTGTGTGTGGGAGTCGCGCTACACATTTTTTTTTTCCACAACAAAGCAAGAGGAACCAAATTTCGCTACAGAAGACACTAGAAAGATATGAAGACACCAGAAAGATATGAAGACACTAGAAAGATATGAAGACACTAGAAAGATATGAAGACACCAGAAAGATATGAAGACACTAGAAAGATATGAAGACACTAGAAAGATATGAAGACACTAAAAAGATATGAAGACACTAGAAAGATATGAAGACACCAGAAAGATATGAAGACACTAGAAAGATATGAAGACACTAGAAAGATATGAAGACACTAGAAAGATATGAAGACACTAGAAAGATATGAAGACACCAGAAAGATATGAAGACACTAGAAAGATATGAAGACACCGGAAAGATATGAAGACACCAGAAAGATATGAAGACACTAGAAAGATATGAAGACACTAGAAAGAAATGAAGACACTAGAAAGATGTAAAGACACTAGAAAGATATGAAGACACTAGAAAGATATGAAGACACCAGAAAGATATGAAGACACTAGAAAGATATGAAGACACTAGAAAGATATGAAGACACTGGAAAGATATGAAGACACTAGAAAGATATGAAGACACTAGAAAGATACTTCTTTTTGTACGCCCGCTATTACTCGAGGCGAAATCTCAAGTTTAATGTCTAACCTGAGACTGATTTTAACGTGAGTATCCCTTTTTTTTCTTGTACAGAGACAGGTGTCCCTCGCCATTCAGGCAGATACTCGCCAATTTCGGAGGTACCCATTGTCATGAAATATTCTAATCCACATATATAAATTATTAGGTAAATATGAAGCCTAACAAATAAAATTAATAAAGAGAAGAGCAATGGTAAAATAACAGTGCTGTCACAAAGAATGTACTCGAAATCCCCCTTGTTTTCTGCTTCGTCTGCAAATTGTAACGCTTTCACGTTGATAGTAAAAGCTTACTGTATTATACCCGCTTTCTTCAATGAAACGTGTGCTGTATTTCTTGGAAAAACATTAAGAGGCAGACTGCGTAATGACCTAAATTTTAAATTCCATTCATGTCTTTTTCTACATTACGTTACCAAAACGAACGAACAGATGGACAAAAAGATAGCGAGAAGGGAGAGGCAGAAAGCCGAACATTAAACACGCGTCGCGCGATACACAATTACTACTATCACGCGTGTTAGGCTACAAGCACTAACTTTTTTTCAGACGGACAGTGATAAAATACACTACCCTTTCCCAGAGTTAGGTTTATAAATCATAACAAACTCTTATTAGAAAAGATAACAATAGATGGGTTTACGTTTGAACACATAACAGTACCCAGACAGCACATCTTCGAAACAGGAGGTAGAAGAAATTGCATATTTTGAACGCAGCCACGTAGCTCCTTTAAATTAGTATTTTTGGGTTCCTTAGGGCTTGCTGACAAATAATATGTAAAACGTTACGCAAATAGTCCAGGAATTAATAAATTATACCCAAAATAAAATATTGGGGTGCCTGACAGCATAAAATCATTTCTGCTCATAAGATTTTTTTTTAACGTGTTTGAAAAAAATTTACGTTACAGAAATAGCCTACCATGTAAACTCCAAATTGATTGGAGCGCAACAAATGAAAGCCTAACCACGATTGGTCGGGCTATAAATACTATCTTGGTTGTTAGGGGAGACGGGAAAAGATAACATTTTTTCAAACACTTGTCGAAACGTGGCTCATTGGCCAGTCTCGCTGATATACACACTTGGGAGCGTTAGTTCGAAACCACTTGTTTAAATACACTTGATAAAGCATCAGTGCGTTGAAGCCAGCTTATATTTGGCTCAATAAAAGCCTGGAAGATAAGCAGATGGAAATTTGTGCCAGTTTGTGCCAGAATTCATTGCTAATCAACGTATCTGTGTGTATTCGTATGAATTGTGGTAAGCTTGAACCATTTAATATCTTTTAATGAAAATTGAATGTGAATTGTTGATTTATGCCTGTATATATATGTGTAGTTCAGTGGCAAACGTGAGGTAAAGCCTAAAATGCTCCAGCCTGAACAGAGGGTGTCGGAGAGAAGTAAAACGGCATGGAATGGCCAAACAGTACACTGACACCTGGATGATTGACTAGAAAGAAATAATGCTGGAAGTGCAGAGGCGTAGTAACCATTAAGAAGGGTAATACTGGAATAAGGTATTTCAAATGAAGCTGACTGTTGGCCTAACGCTCTGAACGCAATGTTTGTGCTGTATTGTGATCAGTGTAAAAGAGAATATAAATTAGTTATGAAGTAGAAGGTACATCCTTCTTGATTTCAGGGACAGTGGTCTTGATGGTAGTGAGCAGCATCTAGTCAGAGATTTGCTGAATCCAGAGTCGGACAGCATACTCCTTGGTCTTTTAACTATCAGTGAGGTGTCTCCAGAGCCCAGAAGAGAATTCGAGCAGAGGAGTCCTTTTCTGCCGCCATCACTCAAGATAAGCAGAGTTGGCCAGCTGAGCTCAACATTATGTCCCCTCATCTTGAAATAACTTTATAAAAATATTATTCAGAGGGGAATTTACTTGTCTTAAAATCAGGAACTGTGAACATCTCCAATACTAGTCCCTAAAGACAAACTATTGAAGTCATGATGACAAATACCAACAGAGCTTGAACAAAACAAAACCAGTATTACCTCATTTTACTACTACACAACTGACACACATAGAACATTTGTAATAATATATGTCACTACAATATTCATATTAAATACATTCTGTACATAACTTGTAATTTAAATTGATTGTGATTCCTGGTTCCCTTGTAGTTGAATCAGGACACATATTCATTCATGCCAGTAATGAATACATATTGTTATTCGAAAGTTTATCAGTGACTCTTTTAAGATATTCTCATAGAGTGTTATATGTATGTGAGTGTCACAGTGTTGTCAAGAGTAGTGGATTACATTAAATTGTTTATCTGTCTGTTGTTGTGACTTACACTTCATCATACACATACCCTAGACACATAACGTAGCATCACACTATTCCAGAATAATTCTGACTGAGATATATAGATATGTGGTAGCAAGTAAGGTTATCTATAATACACTACTCTTAATAGATATAGATACCTTCACAGCTGATCTCAGTCAGTACACTAAGTTCCCTATAAGTATTTATAACTTCCCACTTCACCACATATATTGGGGTCTCGCTCCCGGGATTTTGAATCTTTAACTATTAAAAATATTGGGGATAATTCACTTCAGGGAATATAAGAATTAAAAGGTATCCTTGGGTGGAATTAAATAAGGTTGAGCTCACGGTGCCTGTGTTGTCCATTAGAGATTGAATTGTTGGTTAGACATTGTATAAATTTACATAATAGACAATGGCGGACCTGGCCAAATTTCGATCTGCTGCGGTTCAGACTGCAAAAGAGTTAGGATTAGATGGGCAAGTTATGGTTGCCTATGTCACAACGGAATGTGACAAATTTATTGAACGTGAAGAAAGAAGGTTTGAAGCCGAAAGAAAGTTAGAGGCTGACAAGGAAATTAAGAGGTTGCAGATTGAGGCTGAGGCTAAGAAATTGGAAGCAGAAAGAGAAGACAAAAGATTAGCTGCAGAAAGAGAAGCCGAGGAAAGAAGACAGGCTGCAGAAAGAGAAGAGAAGAGATTAGCTGCAGAGAGGGAAGCAGAAAAGGAGGAGAAGAGATTACAAAGGGAACATGAGTTACGACTAAGGGAGTTTGAGTTTCAAGGCCATGCTCCTGAAAATGGTGCCAGTCCCTTTGCCTCTGATGCTACGGTTACTCAGGGAGCCTCGACCTCAGCTATGAACTTTCATTTAGATCATTTTGTTGAGAAAGACGATGATATTGAGAGCTATATAAATAGGTATGAACTATTAGCCACCACGTATGGGTTAGAGAGAGAAAGGTGGAGCTTAAAGTTATCTCAGGGACTTCGTGGGGCAGCTTATGAAGTTTTTGCAAAAATGAGCAGAGGTGATCAGGAAAATTATGACATGCTAAAGCAGGCTCTTTTGTTAAGGTATGAAAAGAATGCAGAGTTTTACAGGAAAAAATTTAGGAATGCTAAACTACTGTCAGGTGAAACCTATCACCAGTTCTCTGCACGAATCGAGACATACTTGGAGAAATGGACTTCTCTGGGGAAAACCCAAGATCTTAAGGAAATGGTCCTTATAGAGCAACTAAGAGAGTCCATGGCTCCAGACCTGAGAAAGTTTCTCATGGAACAAGGTGCAGAGAGGCTGAGTGAGTTGCTAAATGTTGCTGAAAGGTATCAAGCAGCTCAAGCAGAGGTAACAGGTAATAAAAAGAAACAGGTGGATAACTTTAGGGCACCACAGAACTTTAATAAATTTGATCCTAGGGATCAAAATAAAGGTAAGCACCAATTTGATAGGCCACGGTATGACAATAAAAATAAATTCCCACAATTCGATGAAAGGAAATATGATGAAAGAAAATCTTTCAACCAAGGAAAAAGGTGGTGTAAGAATTGTCAGATGGACAATCATGACACTGACCGTTGCAGAAGGAAACCTGTGTATATGGCAACCCTTCAGGTCAGGTCGACCTCAAGACAGGAGGAGGATATTATGTTAGATACCACTCCAGAAGAGATGAGGAAGGCACAGGCTGGGGATAAAACACTCAAGCCTTGTTTCAGAAAATTGTCAACTTGTCATACAACTCCAGGCAAGGGAGATTTTTACATGAAAAACAAGTTGATGTATAGGAAGGCCGGAACTAGATCCCATGGTCACGGACAGCTGGTTCTTCCAAAAAGATACAGGACAGAATTAATAAGGAGCCTACATGTGAAACCAGATGGGGACCATGAGAAGATAGGTACCATCATTCAAAAGGTGGCTCACAATTATTATTGGCCCAAAGCAAGATGGGACATTGAAAATTTTGTAGAAAGGTGTAGTATAGCACATGAGGGAACACCCACAAGTGGGAACATGGATCAGGACCTGGACACGCCACGGGGCAAAATTAGGCCTGACAATAAAAAGAAATATAGATTTGATAAAGTGGACCAAATGGAATGGGAAGCCCCTTTTCACGGACAAGCTTCACTTAACTGTTTTACAATGGCCACTATGCGGAGAGTGCAAAAAGATGTCTTACCCCAGGATAAGCCGAAAATCCCTCAATCGGACTTAAACAAACTGGAGGAAGAGGATGTAGGGAGGAAATCTCTCATCAAGAATTTTAAGAGGGGAGAAAGCCCCAAAAGAATTGGTAGCGGTCGTTTTGTGAATGATAATTCTGGGAGGAAAAATCATCACTATAAAGCTTCGAGTGGAAGAGACCATACCGGTGCATGGACAAATAGGTCCACACAATTAAAGGTCCATATGTAGCTTTGTTAAGAACGTGGACTGATGAAAAGGCAGAGGAAAACATTACATCTTCATACCAGTATGTGAATGAGCTGACCACTCGGTTAAAAACTGGCTGGAAACTTGCCAATGAAAATTTGAAACAAGCCAGGAAGAAACATGCTGCCTATTATAACAGGAAGGCGAAAGACAGAGATTTGGCTGTGGGAGAGAAGGTACTGCTTCTTTTGCCTGAGAGTCAGAATAAGTTACAAATTGGATGGCAGGGTCCATATACAGTTCTAGAGAAGGTGTCTAGAACAAATTATAAGATAGATAAGAAGGGGAAAGAAAAAATCTATCATGTGAATCTCCTGAAGAAATATTTGGAAAGAGAACCTCAGGAAGAGACACACTTGTTGACCTTGTCCATCGCCATGGAGATGAAAAAGGAACCACTTTCATCATTTGAATATCCATTACACCCCTGTGAGACAGCAGCACAGGTGAAAATCAGTACACATTTAACGAAAACTCAGAAAGAGAGAGTGCAACAGGTTCTAAATAATCATGCAGAGGTGTTAACAGACCGACCAGGGCATACAAACCTATTGGAATATGATATGAAACTCATAGACTCCACACCTGTCTGTATGAAACCATATTCGATTCCGTTTGCTAAGGAAAAAGCTTTGAAGGAAGAGATAGACTATCTATTGAAGGAAGGAATTATTTCGCACAGTGAGTCTTCGTATAGTTCCGGGGTGGTACTCTTAAGGAAGCCCTCTGGAGAACATAGACTCTGTATAGATTACAGGAGACTGAATGCTATTACAGAAGGACAGGTGGATCCATTGCCGGATACAAATCAGCTGTTTGCCAGACTAAATAAAGCTAAATATTTCTCAAAAGTGGATCTGAGTAAAGGATACTATCAGATTCCAGTAAAGCCTGAGGTTAGACCATACCTAGCTTTTAGTACCTCAGAAGGACACTATGAGTTTAATAGATTGCCATTTGGATTGAAGAATGCGCCTAGTGTCTTCTCTAGAATGATGAGAAAATTATTGGATCCTCTGAATAATCCCTGTATAACAAATTTTATGGATGATATCCTTATAGCAACAGAAACATTTGAGGAACACATTGACTCTCTGAACATGCTGTTTGATCGACTTAGGGAGGCAAATTTAACAGCCCGACCAACCAAATGTTGCGTTGGATGTAAAGAATTGGAATTTTTTGGGACACACAGTTTATCAGGGAAACATGACCCCTGACCCAAAGAATTTAGAGAAACTACAGAAAGCCCCGAGACCACAAACCAAGAAGGACGTGAGATCCTTTGTCTCATTATGTGGTTTCTACCAGAAGTATATCAAAAACTTTAATTCCATATGTGCACCTTTAACGGAATTGACACGTAAAGGACTTCCAGATCGCATTACATGGACACCACAATGTGAAATGACTTACCAAGAATTGAAGGAAAAGCTCACAAGTAAACCCATTTTGAAATTACCTGACTTAAGTCAAGAATTCATAGTAAGGACGGATGCAAGTAATATTGGGTTAGGTGCAACTTTACTACAGAAATCAGATGCATTGGATGGGGAATTAAGCCCAGTGGCATATGCTAGCCGAAAGTTGAATAAAGCTGAAATCAACTACTCAACTAGCGAAAAAGAATGTCTTGCAGTAATATGGGCAATAAAGAAATTCAATATTTATCTATATGGGAAGGCATTTAAGTTGCAAACTGACCACAAACCTTTATCGTTTTTAGCACAGGCTAAGCATGAGAACTCTAGGTTACTCCGATGGTCTTTGCTTCTGGCTCCATATAATTTTAGCATTGAATATATATCTGGAAAAACCAATCTGGGAGCGGATTTTTTAAGCCGCCATCCGTGTGATGAGAATCACCGTAAACCCCAGAAATAATAATAAATTTCTATATGTGTATATATAGAATAAAGGACTGACATATAATGTCTGTTTTAAGAGGGGAGGTGTCATGAAATATTCTAATCCACATATATAAATTATTAGGTAAATATGAAGCCTAACAAATAAAATTAATAAAGAGAAGAGCAATGGTAAAATAACAGTGCTGTCACAAAGAATGTACTCGAAATCCCCCTTGTTTTCTGCTTCGTCTGCAAATTGTAACGCTTTCACGTTGATAGTAAAAGCTTACTGTATTATACCCGCTTTCTTCAATGAAACGTGTGCTGTATTTCTTGGAAAAACATTAAGAGGCAGACTGCGTAATGACCTAAATTTTAAATTCCATTCATGTCTTTTTCTACATTACGTTACCAAAACGAACGAACAGATGGACAAAAGGATAGCGAGAAGGGAGAGGCAGAAAGCCGAACATTAAACACGCGTCGCGCGATACACAATTACTACTATCACGCGTGTTAGGCTACAAGCACTAACTTTTTTTCAGACGGACAGTGATAAAATACACTACCCTTTCCCAGAGTTAGGTTTATAAATCATAACAAACTCTTATTAGAAAAGATAACAATAGATGGGTTTACGTTTGAACACATAACAGTACCCAGACAGCACATCTTCGAAACAGGAGGTAGAAGAAATTGCATATTTTGAACGCAGCCACGTAGCTCCTTTAAATTAGTATTTTTGGGTTCCTTAGGGCTTGCTGACAAATAATATGTAAAACGTTACGCAAATAGTCCAGGAATTAATAAATTATACCCAAAATAAAATATTGGGGGTGCCTGACAGCATAAAATCATTTCTGCTCATAAGATTTTTTTTTAACGTGTTTGAAAAAAATTTACGTTACAGAAATAGCCTACCATGTAAACTCCAAATTGATTGGAGCGCAACAAATGAAAGCCTAACCACGATTGGTCGGGCTATAAATACTATCTTGGTTGTTAGGGGAGACGGGAAAAGATAACATTTTTTCAAACACTTGTCGAAACGTGGCTCATTGGCCAGTCTCGCTGATATACACACTTGGGAGCGTTAGTTCGAAACCACTTGTTTAAATACACTTGATAAAGCATCAGTGCGTTGAAGCCAGCTTATATTTGGCTCAATAAAAGCCTGGAAGATAAGCAGATGGAAATTTGTGCCAGTTTGTGCCAGAATTCATTGCTAATCAACGTATCTGTGTGTATTCGTATGAATTGTGGTAAGCTTGAACCATTTAATATCTTTTAATGAAAATTGAATGTGAATTGTTGATTTATGCCTGTATATATATGTGTAGTTCAGTGGCAAACGTGAGGTAAAGCCTAAAATGCTCCAGCCTGAACAGAGGGTGTCGGAGAGAAGTAAAACGGCATGGAATGGCCAAACAGTACACTGACACCTGGATGATTGACTAGAAAGAAATAATGCTGGAAGTGCAGAGGCGTAGTAACCATTAAGAAGGGTAATACTGGAATAAGGTATTTCAAATGAAGCTGACTGTTGGCCTAACGCTCTGAACGCAATGTTTGTGCTGTATTGTGATCAGTGTAAAAGAGAATATAAATTAGTTATGAAGTAGAAGGTACATCCTTCTTGATTTCAGGGACAGTGGTCTTGATGGTAGTGAGCAGCATCTAGTCAGAGATTTGCTGAATCCAGAGTCGGACAGCATACTCCTTGGTCTTTTAACTATCAGTGAGGTGTCTCCAGAGCCCAGAAGAGAATTCGAGCAGAGGAGTCCTTTCCTGCCGCCATCACTCAAGATAAGCAGAGTTGGCCAGCTGAGCTCAACATTATGTCCCCTCATCTTGAAATAACTTTATAAAAATATTATTCAGAGGGGAATTTACTTGTCTTAAAATCAGGAACTGTGAACATCTCCAATACTAGTCCCTAAAGACAAACTATTGAAGTCATGATGACAAATACCAACAGAGCTTGAACAAAACAAAACCAGTATTACCTCATTTTACTACTACACAACTGACACACATAGAACATTTGTAATAATATATGTCACTACAATATTCATATTAAATACATTCTGTACATAACTTGTAATTTAAATTGATTGTGATTCCTGGTTCCCTTGTAGTTGAATCAGGACACATATTCATTCATGCCAGTAATGAATACATATTGTTATTCGAAAGTTTATCAGTGACTCTTTTAAGATATTCTCATAGAGTGTTATATGTATGTGAGTGTCACAGTGTTGTCAAGAGTAGTGGATTACATTAAATTGTTTATCTGTCTGTTGTTGTGACTTACACTTCATCATACACATACCCTAGACACATAACGTAGCATCACACTATTCCAGAATAATTCTGACTGAGATATATAGATATGTGGTAGCAAGTAAGGTTATCTATAATACACTACTCTTAATAGATATAGATACCTTCACAGCTGATCTCAGTCAGTACACTAAGTTCCCTATAAGTATTTATAACTTCCCACTTCACCACACCCATTAGTGCTGGGTCGGCTCAGGAGCCGCCAGTCCCTGATCCCGGTCGACGAAAAATCTTCAAATGTCCTCGCCCGGGTTTGATCCTGGGTCACCCGGTCGCCAGCGCAGTTTGGTAACCACTGCACCAGCGCGGCTCCCGCTAGATAGATATGAAGACACTAGAAAGATATGAAGACTTACTTACTTAGTCGTTCCCCTTCTACCGTGAGGTGTAGAGGTTTGAAAGAGAGAGCGCCAGACCATCCTATCGGCTGTCTTCCTTCTGGCCTGGTTCCATTCTAGTCCTCGGTCCTTCAAAGATTGTCTAATGTTGTCCTCCCAGCGGACTCTGGGTCGTCCTGGGGGTCTGGATCTCTGGCTCTTTGTTTCCCATGCTTGTCGTGGTAGCCGATCTTATCCCATTCTGCAGACATGGCCAAACCGTCTTAGTTGGGACTGTTCTACTTGGGTCTGCAGGGGGTGGGATTTTAGGCCTTGACGTATCATCTGGTTGCGGACCATGTCTCTTCTTGTTACTTCAAACCACCTTCCTCAGATACCTCATTTCTGAGGTTTGGATCTGGCTTTTGTGGGTTGTAGTCATTGCCCATGACTCGCATCCATATGTCAAGACTGGGACATAGGTGGAGCGGTATACAGCCATCTTCGTTTTCTTACCAACCTCTCTCTTGCTGAGGAATCCTCGATTTATGGCCTGAAAAAGTCTCCCAGCTGCTGCTTTTCGAGTGGCCAACTCTTCTTTGATGCCTCCCTTTCGGTCTATAATAGCTCCGAGGTATTTAAAGTGGTCGACCTGCTCCAGGACCTGTTCTCCCAGCATAATCTGATGTCTTCTTTCTTCTCGTGATATCATCATGGATTTTGTTTTATAGCTGCTTATGACCATCTCTCTCTTCTCCAGCTCTTCCTTCCAGACTTGCAGGTTGGATTGGAGATGTGCCTCTGATTTAGCAATCAGGGCAACATCATCAGCAAATGCCAGCTCTGAGATACAGACTTGTCTTATCTTCCAGTACCCCACTGAATACTAAAAAAGAAGACACTAGAAAAAAAAGAGGACATCAAGAAGACACGAGGCATAAAAGAGGACACCAGGAAGAAAATAAGATATGAAGAAGACACTAAACAAAAAACACTAGAAAGACAAGAGGACACTCGAAAGAAAAGAAGACACTAGAAAAAAACATACTAGAAAGATATGAAGACACTAGAAAGATATGAAGACACTAGAAAGATATGAAGACACTAGAAAGATATGAAGACACTAAAAAGATATGAAGACACTAGAAAGTAAATAAAACACTGGAAAGAAAATAAGACACAAGAAAAGAAGACAGTAGGAAACAAAACTAGAAAAAACACTAGAAAGAAAAGAATGCACTAAAAAGGCATTAGAAAGAAAAGTGTTTAAAAATACATCACCTACCTTGTACATGGGATTATAACCACCACTACAACAACAACAACGACTGAACAAACAGTACAACACAAGTAAGAACATACAGTAATCACGATATCCATCAAGCGCAGAACACCTGGTACTGCAAGAATCTCTATGGAAACTCGGTGCCAGGGAAGCTATACCTTTTGCTGCAGGATTTTATCAAAACTTCTTTGTTTACGCAGTGTATAAACAACCAAGTTTTTTCCTTGTTGCACGCCACAAACATTCGTTTATTCTCGTTGATTGCTCGAACCCGGAGGTGAACTTTCAAACCAGGCATATATTGTTTAACTTGTTTTCTTGGCAGAGAATTTTAAGTGCATTTGTTTGTGTGAGTTATCCTTTGTCTATACATGGAAGGATAGATAGATAGAAAAAAAAACAGATAATACATATAGACATTATCTATCTATCTATCTATCTATCTATCTATCTATCTATCTATCTATCTATCTATCTATCTATCTATCTATCTATCTATCTATCTATCTATCTATCTATCTATCTATCTATCTATCTATCTATCTATCTATCTATCTATCTATCTATCTATCTATCTATCTATCTATCTATCTATCTAATCATCATTTGTTTTGTTTTGTCGTTTAGTCTCAGTCTTTCAATATAGACGTACACACAGCACAGCAGTTTAAAAAAAAGATTAAATAAGAGCCCCATACATTTTGCTAGAAAATATTTAAAATAAGTATGTATATATAGTAAGTCCTATATGCTGCTAGATTTCACGATATACTCGACGAAATATATTCACTTGAGTAATATAATAGCAAAGTTGTTTGTTAGACGGAAATATTAGTGTTGCGTTCTATTCTTTTATATTGATCGCTATGCACCATGATGTGTCTCACCAAAACATAAAAACTATGGTCATTGACTATGACTAAGCACGGTAGCGAAAAATGACGAGGAGTCCATAGTTACGTTTTGTGTGGATTGGACAGTGTCGGCTTATGTGACGTGGTCCACTCATGATGAATAGAATTCTACTTATAAAATGTGTTCAAGAGTCTAGATGTTGACTCAGAAATAATGTAAGATTATAATTCAGTATGGGACAAACCCATTTCGTCAGGATATGTATAATGAAGTATGTATTGAGAGACATGTCAAGGTTAGTATAACCTGCATGTAGAGCTATAAACATTTGAAGAATATATTTATTTGCCAACTAAAGAAAGTGTGCACGAAGGAACAAAACTACAATAATATGAACATTGTTGACAATTATAATATGTCAAGAATGACTGATAAAAGAATAAAGAAAACGGACAAAATTATACAAACTACTTGTCAAAGTCTGGGAGAGAGAGGAAATACCAGCAGAATGGAAGGAAGGTTATCTGGTCAAGTTGCCTAAGAAGGGAAATTTACAAGAGTGCATGAAAGGAAAGCACGAACGTATTAGTATTAATCAATCAATCAATACCCTTTAGCTCCCCAAGGAGCATAGGCCTTCAATAAACACATGCCAAGTCTTCCTGTCCTGTGCCATCCGCTCAATCAGATTCCACTGGATTCCATTTCTGTTATGTGATGTCGATGTTTTCTTAACCCAATCTATTGCTAGTAAGAAAAGAAATGGAGACAAGAGGCATCCCTGTCTAACTCCCGTTCTAATCCTAAACGGTTCTGTAAGTTGTCCTTCACGAAGAACTCTACATGTCATGTCTTCATAGGTCTTCTTTATTAAGTTAATGATCTTCATGGGAACTCCATAATGCCTCATCAATTTCCAAAGCGATTCTGTCTACACTGTCAAATGCCTTTTCATAGTCCACGAATCCGATGTATAGCGGTGAATTCCATTCCAGACTTTGTTCAACTATTATTCTCAATGTGGCTATCTGGTCTGTACAGGATCTATTTTGTCGAAAACCTGCTTGTTCATCTCTCAGTTGCTTGTTTATGGACTCTTTTAATCTCCCCAAGATGATTCTGTTTAATACTTTTGCTGGCACTGATAGTAACATTATTCCTCTATAATTTATGCACTCTTGTAAATTTCCCTTCTTAGGCAACTTGACCAGATAACCTTCCTTCCATTCTGCTGGTATTTCCTCTCTCTCTCCCAGACTTTGCCAAGTAGTTTGTATAATATCTCTGTAGAGGTATCAATATCTGTTTTGATGGCCTCTGCTGGAATGCAATCTGGACCAGCTGCTTTTCCATCTTTCAGAAGCTTTATGGCTTTCTTTATTTCTTCTCTACTTGGTCGTTCACAGCTGATTTGTAGCTCCTCTTCTGCTGGCTGGATGTCTGGGGAATTAGTTAGAGATGGTCTATTGAGAAGTTCCTCAAAATGTTCTGTCCATCTCTTCATTTGTTCTTGTATATTACTAAGCAATTTTCCATTCTTATCTTTTATGAGGCCATTTGCTTGCTTATATTTTCCTGTTAGCTTCTTTGTGTTGTTGTACAGGTCCCTCATATTTCCTTTGGCTGCAGCTTCCTCTGCTTCCCTTGCCAAATCATCAATATATTTCATCTTGTCTCTTTTGATGTTTCTTCTTACTTCTTTGTTAAAAAATAATGTTAATATTAGTATTAATAGGAGGAAGAAATGAAATAATCGATATTCAATTTCAAGATGTCAAATTATGTTAGAGCCGTGTGTCGCTCATGATAGTTTTGTGGTAAATAAACATGAAAGTCTTTAAAACCAGAAGTCTTCAAAGAATCTTTCAAAGTTTCGGATTCTGTGTTTTAATATTCAAAAGTTAACAGTTTATTCCAGCGGGTTGAGGAATACGAATATAAATATGTATGAGAACGATTACCCAGAAATGTTCTGGCCAGTTTTTGTGGCAATACATCTACAAATAGAAAAACCCTAGACAACATACAGACAACCAAGGAATTGTTCTGAACCCACTCATATAATGGAATATCTTCTATACATGTAGACACCTCAGCGGACATAAAACACATCGGCCAGAGCTCACACAAACGCAGCCATTCCGGTTGGAGACACTGCTAAAAGATAATTGTCGGTACTCTGCACGCGCGTCTACGTAATATTTTATTTGACGTCACTTCAATCTACCGACGTTCTAGTTGAGCACTGCGATGGTTCAAAATCATGAACACATCGCGGTGTGCAAAAAGAGGCGCAACAATTAGCAATAATTGTTTCATATAAGAAATTGTGGAAGCCAAAACAACATACTCAGGAGCCGCGGTAGCATAGTGGTTAGTGCACTGGCTTCCTAGCTCAGTGGTCTATGGTTCGATCCCCAGATGAGGTGGGATTTTTTAAGGCCGCAAACGGCTCCTGGGTCGACCCAGCCCCAACTGGGTACCAGAGCAACTCTGGGAAGGTTAAGGCGGCCGGCGTGATGTTGACCACGTCACCCCTAGTGTGCCGTTGGTCAAGAAAATATGGGCCTAACACCATATTCCCAATATGCCTCAATGGGCGTGTAACGGGATCCTTTACCATTTTAAAACAACATACTCGGTCGTTGGCCCACGGCTAATAATATAATTGGAACACAAACAGCGGTAATCAGACGATTTAGTCTCAATGTTGGTGTACACAATTTGGAAAAATATGGATTAGAAATTGGTGTCGATGTACTAAAGTAGTACACATGTCTTCTTCTTCTTCATCTTTGGCGCTCCTAACCGAGCATCGGGCTTGCACTTGTTGTTATTAGAGAGTTTGCACTACCTCACGCGCTTTTTTACGGAGCATGGAGTCAGATTGCTGCAGTGTCTCCAGGAAGCCTTCACCAAGCATATGCGTGCTTTCAGCGGTGTTTCTTTAGCAATTATTTTTACGTGATGGGGTTGCCAGCCGCATTAACATCTCGTATTGAATGCTGAGCATATTAAACATAGCAATACTTGTCATCAGTAGGCGCTTATTAAACGCTACCGAGCCGGAATGACAGATTTACCGCCCCAGTCAAACTCCCCGCCTTCACACTAGAACAAAATGCACGGAGTCATATCTGAAGTCATCCTTATATGACCACCAGCTATTCACGTTGCTATAATATACATATGTGGAAATGGAATTCTGCCTGTGAGGGTAATTACACCCTCATTGGCTCTTGAAATCATTCACACACTTCCAGTGATTTCCCTACTGGTGAAACTTGTTGAGAACCCAGCATTGCACACTAAGCTGAGAGAAGTCGCTTGAACCCCAGACGTAATTCTTTGGCATTGACCTGGTTGACTGCATACACAAGGATCTCAGTATATGCACGGGGGCTGAGAAGTGGCTCTGTGCAGGACGTGACAATTCCTTGGGAGAGTCCAAAACCAGAGTATTTTAGCTCTGCATAGTTGGCCTAAAATACCACCCGCTGCAGACGCAAGTAGAACAGTGCCAACTAAGATGGTTTGGCCATGTCTGCAGAATGGGAGAAGATCGGCTACCACGACAAGCATGGGAAACAAAGAGCCAGGGATCCAGACCCCCAGGACGACCGAGAGTCCGCTGGGAGGACAACATTAGACAATCTTTGAAGGACCGAGGACTGGAATGGAACCAGGCCAGGAAGAAGACAGCTGATAGAATAGTCTGTCGCTCTCTCTTCCAAACCTCTACACCTCACGGTAGAAGGGGAACGACTAAGTAAGTAAGTATAGTTGGAGAGCCCTCTTGGATGGCGGGGAATGCACAGTATGCCACGCACTTCTTACTCCTGGCGTGGGACCAGATGTGATGATCCTTTAAATGTAAGCCAAGCTGGAGAAACTGGAGCTCATGTCTTTAACTCAACACGTTTCGGAATGGCAGAAAAGTCATCACAGGAAAAGCCTAGATCTACAGTGTAGATAATACCAAGGAGTCTTCAACTTGGTATTGGCTGCAAAAGAGCGAGAAGCTCAGCAGCCCTAGTTAAACAACAACAACAACAACAACAACAACAATAACATTAGCCCAAAAGTAATGTGCCTTTAACTCTTATCCCAATTATATTAAATTTATCATTGTTCAAAATTTTTTTTTTCGAACGTCTTAATACAACTATTATGAAAAGTGTGAAGACACAAATAAGGAAGAAATAAAGGAAACCATAAAGCTTCTAAGAAAGAACACGCAGACCTTACATGTTCTCGTGGTGGTGTAGTAGTAGCCCCTTCAATCATAACTGGCTATGGGAATGCTCTTAGCTGCTTTTTTTACACGCTTCACTTGTATGTCACTTTCATGTCACTTTCAAATCTTGCAATCGATTTTTCAATCACTTCCAGATGAGCAATAGCTCTGAAACTTGGAATAGTTTTGTATTCCCGATGACAATACAATAATCAGTCAATTATTTAATATTGTAATTATGACATTATGAGTAATTAAAGTTTTTCGTAAAGAAATGTAAACAAATCAGGGGCCATAATCAAGTTAATTAAAAATTCAAGAGTACGTGCATTATGAGTAATTAAAGTTTTTCTTAAAGAAATGTAAACAAATCAGGGGCCATAATCAAGTTAATTAAAAATTCAAGAGTACGTGGAGTACTTTATTTTTTTCTATGCGCAAAACAGGGCAGTACTCAAACAAGTGTCTAGCTAAATCAAGGAAAACAATCCAAATTATAAAATTATGAATCAAGGAAAAGTCGAGTTCGATCTCTAGATGGCCTTCAAATTGAAGAAATTGATTGCACCAAATCAACAGGCACAAAGCTCTAAAAAAAATGGATCACTTAAGAAATTTTAGACCAGATTTACAATAAGTAAAAATATTGTTTATGTTTTAGTATGTCAGAATTTTTCTAACACTAAATAGAAGAAAATAAAAAATTTAAAAACATATTTTATACACATGCTTTTAATGCACTAAAAACCCAAAAATAATTTGTCAAGGAGTTTATAGCTTGCAGTCAAAAAATGTAACATCAAATTGACAAAAGTGCGAGGCGCTGATTCTGCATGAAATTAACTTCTGCTTTATACTTCCTTAGACACTTATGGATAAAATATATGATAAGCGCTTAAGCGCCCCACGCTTTTTGTCAATTTTTATTTCTATACATGTTCCAAAGCACAATAACAGTTTCTCTTGCCTTTTGTATTGTTATTTGATATCACTGTTTGTTCCTCCAACTTTTATCTACGCATATTCAATATCTAACTTTTTTTCTGATAAAAAAATATATGTTAATTACGAAGAAATACTACAAAACTAAGAAGAAAATATTAGTTAAAATGAAGAACAGTATGACAGGTTATTTGATGCAATCCAAATAAGAATCCCACCTCGTTAGAATTAGGATTAAAGTAAGGGTTTACGGTTAGGATTCATAAACCTAACCCTAACCCCTTATAACTGGATCTCTGAATTCTTTTTAGGCCACTTCGAACACACGGCACACTGTTCTTCATTCCAACCAAAATATTGTAATACAACACTTACCACGTAAGTATTCAACATCTGAACAGCATCACTACACGTTCCTTCGCGAAATCTGCATAATTACTACGCCGACATTTAAACCGAGGTAAGCATAGCAACGGAATTCAAATGAATAATCCTTCCAGACTGGACGTCCAACTGTTAACATATGGCATCCAAACTACATTCTTTCTGCGGCTCCCTTGTGGGATAACTGGTAAAAACGCTAGCGATGTTTCGACATTTAGCCTAACTTTTTCTGAGCAGGATAGCTTTGGAGAGGCTTTTAACTCTTTCTGCCCCAAGCACCTTTTTAGGTTTTAGCTATGTACCAAAATGGATGCCATTTTGTTCACAGATATTTGAAAACAAGCAGTCAATACATGTGTTTATGAGAAAATATATTGTAATTTATATAAAATCATAAACTTGCTGAAGATCATTTTGAAGCATTTTAAGTCTTAAATATGACAAGTAAGTTTATTTTCTATTGAGTAAAATTCAAACACAAGGAAATTTAACTACAACCAAACAGGCACATTATACAGCTCTTGGGGTAGAAAGAGTTAAACAATGTAATTTAAAAAAAAATACAATTGGACAATCTGTGAAAAAAATTACACGTACCAGAAAAAAAATACACAAAGTGCACTTTGAAAACAGATAAAGTAGTTTCTTTCTAACATTTTTTAAATTTTTGTCTGAAAATCATTGACTGATATACTGCACTCATGATTCAATCTCCATAACAAAAAACTTGTACAGTAAAACTAAATTAAAAAAATATGATGAACAAAGTACCAGTCACCTCAGTGTGAAACTTGAGCTTGCTTGTTGTTACACAGCTTGTCAAATCTTGGCACCAATTGAGATACAGCTACCCTCATTTCCTTCTCCACATCAAGTCTTGACCTGAACTTGGTTTATATGACAGCCACTGCTAAAAACCCAGCCTTGCAGAGATAGGAGGTTGCAAAAGGAATTAATATCTTCAGTGCTCTCTTGCTCAATCTTGGGAACTCCTGTTTTACTGAATGCCAAAATGTAGGCAATGTCATGGATGGAAACTTCGCTTGTAGTGAAAAGTCTGATGAAAGTTCTATCAGTTCTTCCTCTTCTGCAGTACTGAAGTCCGAAGGAGCATCACTTCTGAAGGGATTTTGAACCCTCTGAAACCTGTCACAGTTTTCAGGAAAGTATTTTTTCAAAATGAACACTGAGTTGAGAGGCGGGTCGGGGGAGCAAAACTTCAAAGGCTGGCCAACATCAAAAGTGAAATTTCTCCGGGGTCACGCAGGTTGACAAACACAAAAATTAAATTTCCCACAGCTCTGTTTTCTTTACAGCCAAATACGAAAAAAACCACGCCCACCCACGGCGCCCCTGACCGTCAGTCCTGGCGCCCCAGGACGCCGCGGCGCACAGGTTGAAAACCGCTGTTGTGAGTGATTGTGTGATTGTCCGGGAGAGTGAGGGACCTTATGAATGTGCGAGTGGGTATGTGAGTGAGTGAATAAGTGAAGTGGGGGGGGGGGTGATGATATAAGTAAGTCAATGTGTAGATAAGTGAGTGATTGAATGAGTGTGTGCGTTAGTGGCTGAGTGATTGTGTGAGTGAGTAATTGAGCGTACGAGTGTGTGAGTGATTGAGTAAGTTCTTGATTTAGTGACTGGGAGAGTGTTTGAGTGTATGAGTGAGTGAGGGTTTTGGTGGGTGGATGGTTGAATGTAGAGTGAGGGAATACGTGAGTGACTGCGTTAGCGTTTGATTGATTTCACACATGATTGTGTTGGTGATTGACTGTGTTAGGAAGTAAGTGATTGACTGATTGTTTGATTAACTGATTAATTTAGTGAGTGAGAAAGTTAGTTAGCGAGTGAATTGATGGCCGTATGACAAAATGAGCGAGTGACTGTGTGGTTGGGTGGGTTGGTATATGAACGAGTGAATGTGTAAGTGAGTGAGTGAGTGAGTGTCCGTTAGTCAGTCAGTCGGCCGGCTAGTCTATCAGTTAGTCAGTCAGCCGGTCATTAAATCAACAAATTAGTCATTCGGTCAGTCAGCAAATCAGTTGGCCGGTCAGCCAGTCAGTCAGCCAGTGAGTCATTTAACAAATAACTGTTCACACGAAAATATGCATAATTAAGTCTTCCAGGAATGGCGTATAAAGACCTTTTTACATTTACAGTACACTTAATGAGTCACATGACTTTATTGTTTAATAGTGTGTTTTTTTTTAAGTGTTACACTAGTTGAGTTACTTGAAACAACAAAACTGATTCATGTAAGGAGATTTCCACTAAGATAAAACTTCTTGGTGCCCTCAGGGGGCCCCATGCACGTCTCGGGGCATTGTGATAACATTTTTTAAAAAAAGAATAAATCTATTGTGCCTTCATGTATATCTTCTGGGCCGCCCTTAACAATTTGGGGCCCAATTTGGACTATTCTGATGGGGCTCTATAGATAAGATTATACTATTGTTGTAACGCGTTTTGTGTCAAATATGGCTAATAAATTTAGGTAGTGTTTTTATCTTTGAAGTATATTGTAACAGAATATTTGCCTTTTATCTAATCTGAAACGATCTTCTTTCCTTAATTTGGATGAAATTGCGATGTTCTTTCATGTTATCCAATAGATCGCCCACGTCGGTTGGGTTAAGATTAACATTATGGTTTAGGATTAGGTTTAGGATGCCTAAACTTAACGTAACCCTTTCCCCACATTACTGCGTCTCTGGATTATTTTTTTTTAAGGCCGTATCGAACACACGTCCTTTTGTTCTTCATGTAAACCCTTTATTTTTTTTTAAGTGGAGGTGGGAACCCGAGTCGGGGCCCCCTACGAGCACGGGGCCCGATTGGGTCAAATCGGTTGAATGGGCCTAAGGCCGGCCCTGGTTACACTAGTTGAGTTATATGAGGCGACAAAACTTATTCATGTTAGGACATTTCCACTAAGATAAAACTTCGCGGTGCCCTCAGAACTCTTAACCACCCAAATACAGCTGTCATAAAATTAACCGTGATACAACGTTAAAATATCTCCAATGATACAACGTAGGGATAAAAACTAATGCGTAAGCTACTAGAATACATGATCGCCCACGCCGCGGGTCACCACCCGCCATGGAAATTAAATTGTTAGACGTGAAGGCAAAACGTTTACCCTTGGAGCGGGATGAGAACGGAGATCAGAGGAAAAAAATATGACTGAAACGTGCTTGGAACTAGCAAGGTTAAAAGGACGCAAATTGGTGGGGCAAGGAAAAATTCACGTCCCCAAGTTGACACAAGGTAAAGAAATCGACAAAAGGGACCTTAGCTATTATACGCCACAGTCATTTCTTGGACGCTTTTGCGATAACTTAGTCCGTTTATTTGAATGCAGTGACGAACGCATTACAAAACCAACTAACCTTGAAAAGTAACTTTTTCTTAATAATGATGTTAGGAATATAAAACCTTGCTGGCCGGATGGCCCATCTTGAGCAGTGAAATAATATGCTTTCATTTATACAGACGGATAGATAATAAGAAAGATATTGACAAAAGACTGTGTTGTTCATATCAGCGAACGTCTGCATTGAAACAAAAATGTCCCTAATTTTCAAAAACTGCAGACTTGAGACTCAAAGCGCTAAAATCTAGTTGGTATGAAAGAGAGGGGATGGGCTGGAGAATTGTGGCTAAAAATAACTTTAAAGGCAAAATTGTGTAGGGGAAGGCAGAGTTGGTTCAAAAAAACAAGTGTGTTTTTTGTGAAACGCAAGTAGAGACGGACGGACCAACAGACAATAAGGCACACTTGACTGAGGTATGACTGAAATGACTTTTTGGTAGTAGGTTTGAATTTGAAAGGAAAAAAGGCGGTGATTGGCCATAGATGAATATATTATCGGCGCTCAGACGCGCATTTTTGCCATTCGTTATAAGTTGTCCTAGTAGACACAGTAAATAATATAGTGGTGTATTCCCAGAAGCAAATTGATATCTTTAGAGGGACGCCATACTAAAGCCAGCAGCTCAGCTGAGTTTTGCTAGCAATTAACTGTGTTCTATATTCATAATTCTGAGCTGTGAGTTTTTATTTGGCACCAATGTGGTGTCAAATGATGAGTTACTAATACAAGAGTGGACCCGTGCAGTTTATATTTGGCAGAGCAACCTGATATTGCCCCCAAGCACGGAGAGGTGGGGCCACCAGATCTCAGCACCAGAGCTACACCTTCAAGCTACGTGAGCGTCTGGTCTGCTGAGAATTCACCAACTCAACTTATTTTCTAACACACCCATAAAATTTCCATCAAATAACTGGACAATGTGTAGTCGCCATAGACAGGGAGTGATGAGGCCACCCCAACAGCACATCCATTAAGAGTTCTCCCAATTAGATTACAACTATAAACAGTAGTAATATTAACTAGTCTAGTAACATACATATGTACACACCTTGCATTTATTATGTCATATTCATGCATTTCTTTCATAATTGCAAAACCTTTCATATGTTCTGGCCAAAATAAAACCTTGGTTCAGAACAAATAAATTTAAAGAAAATTACTATCCAAATTTTACACATCTCGAGTTAGTTCAGTGTGTTATAACATTTTATTACTATTATTAGACTTGTTAAATATCTGTGTGTGTGTGTGTATGTAAACCACCACAACACATTACATATCATTACCCTAGAATTTTAACGTAGCCACATTCATTAGAAAAAAAAAGATAGGTGTGAGGTCGTAGTGGTAGCAAGAAGGGCCTTCTGACAATTCACAGCTACACTTATCTCAGGAGCCTTCACAGCTGACCTCATGCATAACAATAAGTAATATCACAATCAGACAATACCATCAAATCCACTACATATATTGGGGTCTCTTGTTCCGGGATAATAAGCCTATCAATAATATTAGGATCTCCTGGGGGGAGAAATAAATTAGGGGAACACATTTTAAAAATTAAAAGTGTCCCTTAAAATTAAAAGTGTCCCTGAAAATAAAAGTTGGTGAATCTTCACAGCCAGTGGTAGTTAATTGATTAATTAATTAATTAGAATTATTTTAGACTAGAGTAATTAGAATTACTTTAGTAGTTGGAAATTTTATCTTGCACATTGCTAGATTTGTTTAAAAAGTATGGCGGAGCTAGCCAAATTCAGATCAGCTGCTGTGCTAACGGCAAAGGATATGGGAATGGATGGTCAGATTTTAATTCAATATGTAACGGCTGAATGTGATAAATATATTGAAAGAGAAGAAAGAAGATTACAAAAGAGGCTGAAAAAAAATTAGAGTCTGAAACGTTGGCTGAAGAGAAGAGGTTACAAATTGAGGCTGATAGAGAACTTAAGAGGTTGCAGATTGAGGCTGACAAGGAGGCTAAAGCATTAGAGGCAGAAGAAAAACGACAGCAAAGGGAGGCAGAAGATAAAAAGGCCGAAAGGGAGGCAGAAGATAAAAAGGCCGAAAAGGAGGCAGAAGATAGAAGGTTGCAAAGGGAGCACGAATTACGACTAAGGGAGCTGGAGCTACAAGGCCAGGCTCCTGAAAATGGTGCCAGCCCTTTTGCCTCAGATGCTACGCCCAGTCTGGGAGCCTCAACATCAGCTATGGGGTTTCATTTAGACCATTTTGTTGAAAAAGACGATGACATAGAGGGGTACCTAGGACGTTTTGAGTTATTAGCTACTACATATGGGTTAGAGAGAGAGAGGTGGAGTTTAAAGCTATCACAGGGACTGAGAGGTACTTCTTACGAAGTCTTCGCAAAAATGAACAGAGAAGACCAGGAGAATTATGACATGTTAAAGCAGGCTTTGTTATTGAGGTACGAAAAAAATGGTGAATTTTATCGTAAGAAATTTAGAAATGCCAAACTGTTGTCTGGGGAGACATACCACCAATTCTCTGCCAGACTGGAAACCTATTTGGAGAAATGGACTGCTCTGGGGAAGACCCAAGATCTTAAAGAAATGATCATGATTGAGCAATTGAGAGAGTCCATGGCTCCAGACATGAGAAAATTTCTCATGGAACAAGGTGCAGAGAAGTTGGGGGAGGTTTTAAATGTCGCTGAAAGGTATCAGGCAGCCCAGGCAGAGGTAAGTGGTGCTAAAAAAGAAGCACATAGACAATTTTAAAGCTCCACAGCAATTTAATAAATTTGATAATAGAGAGCAGGGAAATAAAGGTAGGACAAACTTTGAACGGCCAAGAAATGACTACCGAGACAGAAACTCACAGTTCAATGACCAAAAATCCAATGAAAGAAAACCGTTTAACCAAGGAAAAAGATGGTGTAAATGGTGCAAGAAAGATAACCATAACACCGAATTTTGTAGAAGGAAACCTTCAAACATTGCTGCAATGAAGTCGGGGACTCAAAGATTAAAGGTTAATCCTAAGAGACAGCAGGAACCTTATCACCCCCCAGTTTGTGAGGATGTTATTTGTAATGGGGTCACCATAAGGTGCCTTTATAATACAGGTTTGGATTATGATTCAGTTGTGAAGTCTAGCCTAGTGGACCCAAGTCAGTATACCACAGAAACAGTGGAAATACAAGGGGCAACTAAGGACATACCACTCATGACACTTCCCATCGCAAGGATAACGGTGAAAACTCGCTATGTGGAAGGAGAAATCAGAGCAGCAGTGATAGATGAACCAATCTACCCTCTGATATTGGGGTGTAGATACGTCTTCTTGGGGAATCCCGAGAGACCTGTGATCATGGCGACAGTGCAGACCAGGTCACAGAAGAAGGAGGAAGAAGGTGAACCTATAAATGCTCATCCAGAGGAGATGAGGAAGGCGCAGGCTGAGGATAGGACACTCAAGCCATGTTTTAAAAAATTGCCCAAATGCCACACACCTCCGAGCAAGGGGGATATTTTATGAAGAACAAACTATTATACAGGAAGGCCGGAGCTGGAACAAATGGTCACAACCAGCTGGTTCTTCCCACTTTATATAGGGATAAAGTGATGGAACTCGGGCATGCGATTCCCTTCAGTGGTCACATGGGGATCAGCGCCACACGACAGCGTATAGCTTGTCATTACTTCTGGCCAGGGATAACGGAGGATATAAAAAGATATGTCAAATCCTGCCCAGAATGTCAAAGGGTAGCTCCAAAGCATTGGACTGCTCCTGCAACTCTAGGGGAAATGCCCATAGTGGGAACACCTTTTGAGAGGGTTGCAGTGGATATTGTGGGACCTCTCACTCGGACCAAGAGGAGGAACAGTTACATCCTTACTCTGGTGGACACTTGTTCTATGTGGGGAGAGGCGGTAGCCCTGCCATCAGTTGATTCAAAACATGTAGCAGAGGCACTACTTACAATATTTACCCGATTAGGATTCCCGCATCAAATCTTGACGGATAATGGTTCTCAGTTCAAGGGGAAACTAACGGAAGAAGTTTTTAAGCTATTTCAAGCCAGACACTTTCATTGTAGTCCGTACCATCCGCAAGGGAACGGCCAGGTAGAGAGGTTCAACGGGACTCTCATTTCTATCCTGAGAAAGCTGGTACACGAAAAACCGGATCTGTGGGACCAATTCCTGCCCGCCGCATTGTTTGCGTATCGGGAGGTACCACATAGTTCAACCGGGATGGCTCCCGCAACTCTGCTATTTGGGAGGCCAATAAAAGGTCCATTAGAAGTCTTATTAAGGACCTGGACAGATGAGAAGGCGGAAGAGACTGTTACCTCATCCTATCAATACGTGAACGAACTGACCACTCGTTTGAAAGCTGAATGGAAACTGGCAAATGATAATTTGAAACAAGCCAGGAAGAAACATGCAGCATATTTTAATAGGAAGGCAAAGGACAGAGAACTAGCTGTGGGAGAGAAGGTGCTGCTTCTACTACCCGGTAGCCAGAATAAATTACAAATTGGATGGCAAGGTCCATATACGGTTAAAGAGAAGGTGTCTAGAACAAACTATGAAATTGACAAAAAGGGGAAGGAGAAAGTTTATCATGTAAACCTGTTAAAGAAGTATCTGGACAGACCACTCCAGGAAAGCACCCCCTTACTGACCTTAGCTATCGCAACTCAAATGCAAAAGGAACCACTCACCTCACATGAATATCCATTACATCCTTGTGAAACAGCAGCACAGGTAAAAGTCAGTAAGCACCTGACTAAAAACCAGAGGGAGAGAGTTCAACAGGTTCTGGAGGAACATACAGATGTATTAACAGATAAACCAGGCCATACAAATTTGCTACATTATGACATGAAACTGGTAGACTCAAACCCAATCTGTATGAGAGCCTATTCTATTCCGTTCGCGAAGGAGAAGGCATTGAAGGAAGAAATAGATTATTTGTTGAAGGAGGGGATTATTTCACACAGTGAATCATCTTTTAGCTCTAGTGTCGTTTTGTTGAGAAAACCGTCTGGGGAACACAGACTGTGCATAGATTACAGGAAACTGAATGCTGTCACAGAAGGACAAGTGGATCCATTACCAGACACAAAACAGTTATTTGCCAGACTGAACAAGGCAAAATACTTTTCAAAGGTGGATCTTAGTAAAGGCTATTACCAGATCCCAGTGAAGCCTGAAGTGAGACCTTATTTGGCTTTTAGCACTTCGGATGGACATTATGAATTCAACATGCTACCATTCGGACTGAAAAATGCTCCGAGTGTATTTTCAAGGATGATGCGCAAATTGTTGGATCCCCTGAATAACCCATGTATCACGAATTTCATGGATGATATTCTCGTCGCCACAGAGACATTTGAAGAACACATTGAAGCTCTAGAAATGTTATTTAATAGGCTTAGGGAGGCGAACTTAACTGCTAGGCCAACAAAATGTTGTATTGGATGCAAAGAGTTGGAATTCTTGGGACACACTGTATATCAGGGTAACATGACCCCTGACCCCAAGAACTTGGAAAAACTGCAGAGAGCACCTAGACCACAAACAAAAAAGGACGTGCGATCATTCGTGTCGTTATGCGGATTTTATCAAAAATATATCAAAGATTTTAACTCTATTTGTGCTCCTCTGACTGATCTGACTCGCAAGGGACTTCCAGATAAAATTAATTGGACTGCGCAAAGTGAATTAGCGTTCCAAGACTTAAAGGAAAAACTCACTAGCAAACCTATTCTCAAACTGCCGGATTTGACACAGGACTTTGTCTTAAGAACCGATGCCAGTAATGTAGGACTCGGAGCGGCTTTGTTGCAAAGATCATCTTCACCTGATGGGGAATTGAAACCAGTCGCTTATGCAAGCCGCAAATTGAATAAGAAATGGAATCCAGTGGACTCTGACTAAGCAGTTGGATGATCTGGATTTTGCTGATGATTTGGCTCTCCTGTCCCATCAACAGCAATTGGGTCTGAAAATACACAGGGAAAAGACAAAAATAATGCGAATAAATGCAGGTAATGAAAACAGGGTTGAACTTGAAGAAACGCCAATACAAGATGTA
>JAMPIV010001605.1:600000-775177 GCA_024509875.1 Oreohelix idahoensis
TTTTTAAGTTTATCATGTGCACTTGTATCAGTTTGCGGAAACTTAAAAATTTGTTTTGATCTATATAATTACAAAAAAAGGATGGCCCATATGGGTAAATACTTGCAAATAGTGGTAATATTTAGCTAGATATAGTAGGATAATTTACATGTTTAGGTTTGATTTTTTAGACTGCAAACACTTCCGGGGCCGACCCAGCCTCATAAACTGGGTACCAGAGCAACTCTGAGAAGGTTAAGGTAGCCGGCGTTATGCTGACCACATCACCCCTAGTGTGCCAATGGTCAAGAAAATATGGGCCTAACACCATATTCCCAATATGCCTCACTGGGCATGTAATGGGATCCTTATTTATAAGCATGCAACAAAACAGGTATGTTCAAAATTAAATAACCTGCAACCTGTCTCGGTGTTATAAAAAATGAACACCAAGGTACTAGACAGTTCTTTACACTGAAAAAAAAAAATGTATATTACCACTACACTAAATTAAAATTTGCCAAAATTGTTTTAATGTAATGGGCCTCCTTTAATTTAGCATTCTGTTAGCTTCTTAATAATTGTAATAATAAAATTAGACAGCTGGATCATTTATTGAAATATATAAACCTAATGTTTGAAACTGTTACAAATTCTTGATACAGCTCGCATGCCAAAAAGGAACACTTCTCTGGCCAGAAATGGCCTACTGGGTTGGGGTTTGACACCCCTGCTGTATAATCTACTCTGTATTGGTGAATATGGGATGTACAAAATACTCAGACAAACAAATCTGTGCCCAAGCAACACAATTTTTTTTTTATAATAAAAAAATAAATATAAAAATAATAGATAGCACTAAGCTTCACAAAGCAAACAATGGATTTTCATCCTGATCTGTTTTCTTTAGTGTCCGCGTGGATCTTGCTGGCTGCTGCCCAGTCTGTGCTGAGATGGTAGGTACACTATCAGTAGCAGTTGCTCTTTCAGACAAAAATCTGTCAAACTCTAGAAATATATGATGATGATTTATTTTATCAGTCAATTTTATAAGTCCCATAAAAACGTATCATTATTGTAAAAGAAAGCAATGATATATGGGGTGACTGAAAAGTTACTTCCAATTTGTATATTGTTACTTCTTCAGTTGGGAGCCAAGGTAACACAGTGGTTAGTGCACTGGCTTCCTAGTTCGATGGTCCATGGTCCGATCCCCAGTTGAGGTGAGATTTTGTAGATTGCAAACGGCACCGGGGTCGACCCAGCTTCATGAAGTGGGTACCAGAGCAACTCTGGGAAGGTTAAGGTGGTCAGCGTGGTGCTGATCACATCACCCCTAGTATGCCGAAGGTCAAGAAAATATGGGCCTAACAGCATATTCCCAATATGCCTCAATGGGAGTGTAACGGGATCCTTTACCTTACCCTTTTGACTTCTTCAGTTCTAACTAACTAAATGTCAAACAGACATCAAAATAAAGAGAAATAACTGCTATTTTTGTTAAACCAAATACTAGTCACATTAACAATGCCACATGTCAATGTGAGATCCTGTTTAACACATGATTTCACAGTAAGCATTAATTTTTGTTGTCTCTTGTCGGTTTCATGGCCATTTTAGGTTTTTATGTTGTTTCTGGAAATAAAAAAATAAGTGACTAGTCAAATGGCAATTTCTGCACCTTGTTTTTATATTTGTTTCGTATACATCCAGTAGATGGAAGCAAGGATATATATATATATATATATAAAATTGGAAGTGACTTGCCAACATCCTGCAGAATGATATACCAGAAGGGCAAAGCAAGAACTAAAGTGACACAGCTTACTGTTGTAAATCAAACTACTGGCACTTTTAATTATATTTAATCTTTGTAAGTACAATGAGCGTCTGATTGACAAAGTGGTTAGAGCGCTGGTCTATCGTCGAAAAGGTGCCGGGTTTGAATCACGGTACCAAACCGCTCCAGTCTACCCAGCTATAAATGGGTACCTGATTCTGCTCTTTGTGTTCGGAAAAGAAAAAAAAAGTGATGAAGGGAACTGGTGGTCACCCTACCTCTCGATGCTGGACCTAGTATGGTGAAGTCTCAAACACTTCATTCCCCTACGGCAGTATCTGCTATGTGACTACCTTTATCCTTTTTTTTTTTTTTTGAGTACAATAACATTTGACCTTACTTTAACTTTATCTTTTTCCTCCTACTTTTTTTTTTTTTTTTCTCTAACCAGCGACACTCAAGCTTTCCAGCTCTTTTTGGCCCAATGACATGTCACTGCGAGGCTGGGGGGTCAGTGGACTTTCCTTCCAACCCGGTCAGGAGCTTTGCTCCTTCCCATCCACACGGGATTTATGTGCTGGAGCCGTTCAGGTTATTCAGTCAAATTTCTGGTCGTAAACATTCCTTCAAACGCTGACGCCTGGGTTTGAACCATGAAAACCTGGTCGCCAGTACAACGCCTTAGCCATTACACCAGCCCAGCTCCCTTTTCCTCCCACTATTGTACCACATGAAGGGTGGCTGCCGACCGAGCAAGGTGGAGACAGTTTGATGCTGCCCTACAAGACGCCACCAAGCGTGATGGTCACTGATTGCTTTGTCAGTCAGCGGTCACGAACCAAAGAAGAAGATCTGCAGTCAAAGCGTAGAGTGGAGCTAAAGTTTGTGTTCTCAAACCAAGTGTGTTATTTTGGCTGCAGTAAGCCCATTTTGTTGTAGGATGTCTGTGACGTTGTCTATCCACCTGCCTCATGGTCTTCCCTGTGCTCTGAACCTAGATCTTCTAGTGTAGCTGGCGCGTATTGGTAATTTATCGGGCTTCGTTCACATGCGATGGCCAAACTTATTGATTTTCTGTGTCTCTATATACTTGATACAGGATGTAGTTCTCACCATTTTTCTGATGTCACCATTTCTCATTCTATTTCTCCTGGTAATATTAATAGCTTTTCTAAAAACATCTCATCTCACAGAATGTGATATTCCTCTCATGTGCTTTAGTTAGGGACCATGTTTGACACCGACAGCAAAGAGTTGGCAAGAATATACTATTTATCAACTGTCGTTTAGTTTCCATATTGATGTTTGAGTAGTGGTGACAGTTGGTAAGTCACTGGCTTTTTGACATCTTGTTCCGATTTCTCTGTCGAGTCTTCTATTTTCTGTAAAAAATGCTTCCTAAGTACAATAAAAGTACAATTAAACCCCACTAGAAAGTTACAACTGGAATCCTTCTTCTTCGTTCACCATCAGACGTCAACTTGAATATGTTCAAAGAAAGCAGCGGTCAGTCTGAGGCAGTTGACATCTCCGTATAGTTTCTCCAGGAATGGTACTGGTGATGACCATATGTGCTTTCTCTGGTCCTCATATGTTGGGCACCTTTGAAGTAGACGTTCAGCCGTCATTTTATCAGCGCCACAGTTACACTCATCAGTAGTTCCTATCTTTAACTTATTGAATAGATAGTATCCCAATCCACTGTGACCTAAAATGCAATTATGATAAATGTGGAGTCCTGTTATAACAGGGTAATGAACAGTTACCATTTCCAGCTGCTTCGTCCTTTAACAATAGTTAAAGTAGTCATTTTACACTTTAAGATGAACTCAGCTAAACAAAATTGAGAAAAAAAAAAAAAAGTTTCCATATATAAAAAAAATGCAGGCATGTGAAGAAACATAAGAAATCAGACACCAAAAAAAAAAAATCACCATCATGACTGTATATTATGGAAGCACATGTTGGTAATGCAACAATAACCATGTTCGTAATGCAACAATAACCATGTTTGTAATGCAACAATAACCATGTTCGTAATGCAACAATAACATCTCATCTCATCATCTCATAATCGTACCCTCTTCTACCCCGTGAAACGAAGTGTAGAGGGGACCCAAGTGCACAAGGCCCATGGGCAGGACATGTAATCGAAGTGACTTGGCAAACAGGTGATTAGCCCATGCAACAATAACATTGACTTTTAATTCTGCTGAAAGAGGCCCCGTGTAGTTCTCAGGGTTCTCTGTGATGAGACAGAGAGAACAGAACTACTGTTTTCCCTTAGGCATGTTGTACTAAAATGTTTTCGTTATCAGAGGCATATATTTTAGCCCAGTCTAGGTTATACCTGGTGTATAAAATGGTCTGTACCAGATTATACTCTGGGTATTAAACAGCCTAGGCCAAATTAATCCAGGGTATAATTTGAAGGAGAGGTATACTTTGGCCTGTTACAAACAGAAAAACACATAGGCCAAATTAATCCAGGGTATAATTTGAAGGAGAGGTATACTTTGGCCTGTTACAAACAGAAAAACACATAGGCCAAATTAATCCGGGGTATAATTTGAAGGAGAGGTATACTTTGGCCTGTTACAAACAGAAAAACACATAAGAAAAACTTTCTTATGAGACAAACAAAGACATGGACTAATGCAACCTCAGGCATGCTGAACAAAGCCAGTAATATGCGGTTGTACATGAGGCTGGCAAGATCAGCTTGTAAAACAAATTGCTATAGAAACCATTGCTGCAAGGATCCCGTCTGCATCACGCCAGCGGCCTTAACCTTCCCAGAGTTCCTCTGGTACCCCAGTTCATGAGGCTGGGTCAACCCTAGAGCCGTTTGCGGTCTAAAAAAAAATCCCACCTCAACTGGGGATCGAGAACCATGGACCACCGAGCTAGGAAGCCAGTGCACTAACCACTGCACTACCACGGCTCCACTGCTGTAAGAGCATGTGAGTTTTTGGTGCAGGCTACCTGCAAGGAGGACTGGCACAGTCATGGCTCCATGCTTCATAAGGAGTGAAAAGAAACATGATGATGATGATCAATACTGACAGAAACATAAGAAGATTCTCATTCAGGAGTTAGCCCACTTGCAGGAAATCTGTACCAAATTGCTTAATTTACTCAAGGTGATGTTCTCTGTAGCAACTGGTTTTACAGATGAGAAGCAAGAAAATTATGATAATGTTGCCTGACCAAATCTCCACTCATCACTTTCCACCCTCAATTCAGCCTTTTTATATATAAGCTTTTATATATGCATAATCCTGTTGGTTCTTGCGCTCTGTCATGACATAACTCTTTGTGTCTGCCTCAACTTCCTTCAATCTTTCCCACAGTCATGCACGTTACTGTGATCCTTCTTATAAGGCACATTGAAAGCAATGAAAATACCACACACACATTCACCTGCCAAAGTTGATTCATTATGAAATGTGACGCTTGACTTGCTTATTCAGGGCACTGTGTATACAAAAAATATGGCAGCCCCATAGCGGACATTGGCCGGGGGGGGGGGGGGGGGGGGGGGTGAAATGTTAGACCACTATACTAGGTCCAGCTTTATGAGGTAGGGTGACCTGTTCCCTTCCTGGCTGCCTCTGCCTTCCCCACCTGAAGAGCAGTCTGGTACCCGTTTACAGTGGCATAGACTGGAACAGAAGGGTCACTATAAGAGACTTGTTGTTCGCTGATGATGTTGCAGTCATCACTCAAAGCCAACAGGAGCTTCAGAGCTTGATGAATCGCTTCACTAAAGCATGCAAGGACTTTGGCCTCACAATAAGTCTAAAGAAAACGAATGTGCTGAGTCAGGATGTGGGTGCTGCACCATTTATCACTATCGATAACTATGAATTGGCAGTGGTGCACCACTTCACATACCTAGGGTCTACCATCAATGACAAACTCTCACTGGATACAGAAATCGACAGCCGCATTGGCAAAGCTGCAGCTACCTTTGCCCGCCTCACATCGCGTGTTTGGGGAAACTCTAAACTCACAATGAAGACCAAAGCTGCGGTATATAATGCCTGCGTCACCAGCACACTCCTATATGGCAGCGAGACCTGGACGACCTATGCTAAGCAAGAAAGAAGGCTCAATACCTTCCATTTGTGGTGTCTACGCCGCATCCTCGGCATCTCGTGGAAAGATAAAGTGACAAATGTCGAGGTGTTGTCACGTGCTGGCCTTCAAAGTATGTATACGCTTCTTAGACAGCGCAGACTTCGCTGGCTTGGCCATGTTCACCGCATGGAAGATGGTCGCATCCCAAAAGATATCTTCTACGGACAATTAGCAGATGGCAAGAGAACAGTTGGGCGACCACAGCTGAGGTTCAGAGATGTGTGCAAGAGAGATATGAGGGCACTGGACATGGATCCAGCAACATGGGAGGATGAAGCTGCCGATCGCACTAAGTGGCGATGCTATTTACGGCGCCACCTCAGATTGGGCGAAGAGAGGCTCACACAAGAAGCAGAGGTGAGGAGAAAACGTCGAAAGGAGCACCAGGAAAATAAGCAGCTGAGGGCTGTCACCTCAGGGGCGCATTCCCATAGTCAGTTATGACTGAAGGGGCTATTATTATTATTATTAGACTGGAACATGTCTCTATCAGGTTTTGATCCCGGATCCTGGAAACTTTGCAGTGAGAGGAAAAAGCTCTATCTGCTTAGCTAATCGGGCAATCACTGTGTGAAACAGATGATACTGAGGGTGTGTTACCAAGGCCTGAAAGGGGTACATATAATTGTAACACTGCAACATACCATGCATGTTGTAAATCGTGATTAAGGAAGGAAGCCTCAGAAATGAGGTATCTGAGGAAGGTGGTTGAAGTAACAAGAAGGACATGGTTCAAAATCAGATGATACGGCAAGGTCTCAAAACCAAGTCCCTGCATGACCCAAGCAAAACAGTCCCTGCATGTCTGTAGAGTGGGAGATCAGCTACCACGACAAGTATGGGAAATTAAAAGTCAGGGATCCAGACCTCCAGGACAACTCAGAGTCTGCTGGGAGGACAACATTAGACAAACTCTGAAGGATCCAGGACTAGATTGGAACCAGGCCAGGAGGAAGACAGCCGATAGGATAGTATGGCACTCTCTCTGGCAAACGTCTACACCCCGCGGTAGAAGAGGAACGACTAAGTAAGTAAGTAAGACTAAGGAAGGTTGGTCATGGGACCAGCTACCCCATCCTGTAGACACTTTAAGCCCCAAAAACGTCAACAACTTGAACAGACTGATGACAAGAACCAGACGAGTGCCACTGGGTCAATAGATAAGAAGAAGATGCTGGTAAGGGTAGGATACACACACTGAGCAAACCCGATTTATTAGGCAGTACTTTTTCTGGAATCTCTAGGGTAAGAGAGGCAGAGGAAAATTGAAAAACACATGGAAAAGAGAACTGAAGACAGAAATGAGAGGACTGAGGAAGACCTGGAACTGATGGCATGGGACAGAGGGCATGAGTTTGTTGAAGGCCTATGCTCCTAGGGGACCTTAAGGAGCAAAACATAAGACTGATACTGAGGGTGAAGAATCTCTAACAAAACGTTCAAAGGACGATCTTACCTGATCTGGTAATGGGCTCCTGTGGTTTTCCATCTACACCCTGCCAATGAAAAAAGTCTTTTATTAATCATCATCATAATCGAGTGTCGTGCCAATTGGCATTAGCAATCCCATTTCTCGATTTACTACAGTTTCTGGTATCTTGAATTAACTGTTTTTTTTCAACTGCCTCCCATGCCAGACTGTCAATTTATCTAGATTTTTTTTCTTTCTTGTTGTCTTCTTTATTGATCTGAATTCACCAGTTGTTAACAGATTCTATAATTGGTCCCTTCTTTTTGAGCTGAATTTACCAGTTGTTAATAGACTGTATAATTGTTCTCTTCATTTTGAGCTGAATTTACCAGTTGTTAACAGATTCTATAATTAGTCCCTTCTTTTTGAGCTGAATTTACCAGTTGTTAACAGATTCTATAATTGTTCTCTTCATTTTGAGTTGAATTTACCAGTTGTTAACAGATTCTATAACTGTTCTCTTCTTAACATGTATCCAACAAATTTTGAATGTCTGTGCCGTATTTTGTAAACTTTTATAGGATGACAGGCCAGTATTCAGGACTATCGTTACCAGACACTTATGACAGGAGGCAGGTTTGTACATATGAACAATAGTTTTTGTTTCCCATTGCCCCAAGTTTACAAGTTATTAATCCTCATTCAATTTCCTTTACAACTATGTGTAACATTGACCATACTTTCAATCTCTGGCCCCCTCCAGACTCCAGCATCCCAGACATATTTGAATGAGCTCCTCCTAACAATGGCATAGTCGATCACTGACTTCTCAAATTTCCTTGACAACTATGTGTAACATTGACCATACTTTCAATCAAATTTGGAATTATTTTCTTTGGTTTGGTTTTATGGACCATCATCATTGCACACGGACAACTCCATCAGCGCTCCGATCTCCTCCCTTAGATCACACAAGGATGATCTCAGCACCGGCAAGGATCCCAATGTGTGCATACAGGAATCACACATTCTATAAACAATTGTGTGGTGGGTAGGTTTCCTAATTTTTAAATTTTGACAGGGCAGTAGCCAAATATGGCATTCACGTTAAGATTTCCAACTGCCAAGGGATTTTTAACGTGCACGTGTTTTTTTTTTTTTACATGGGACCTCCTATTTTTTTCGCCCTATCACAGAAGGCAAGGCATTCGATCTCACTACCCAGGACCCCATCGAGGTCAGCTCCTTGATGTGGAGATGGGGCTCAAGTACAGCCATCAGCGGCTGAAAAACCAAGACTGGCCAGGCCCTCCTACAGTCGAGCAAGACCACAGTCTGCCCTAGCAAGTCAAGGTGCTGAAGACGGAGGCAACCAGCCAAGAAGCACACCACAGCAATCAGGATGCCACGCACACATGCAATGGAAATATGTCTATATCTACAAAACGTTATGGCACTCGCCCTGTGACGGACACCCAGGCAGACGCAGTGCCGGGCCCTATGCCTCAAAAGGGCCCAACCCCTACTACTGGGGGTCCTTCTCAATTGCCCCGTGGAGCCAGGAGGCATGAGAATAGAGCTACTGGCCAAGCAAAGCAAAGACCACTTAAAATAATGCACTGGAATGCTGAAGGCGTCAACAGTAAAAAAGATGGCTACAGCAAAAAACTAGAGCTCGAAAATATCTTGAATGAAGAGCAAGTAAATGTATGCTGTTTGCAAGAAACCCACCTCAACAAAGACATAGCCTTCAAAATCAGAGGCTACCAGTGCTACCGATCCGACCGAATAGACAGGCGAAAGGGTGGAATACTGACACTCGTGAGGAATAACATCAGTGCATGTCAGCTTGAAACATATATGGAGGGGGCGGAATACCAGATGCTTCATCTCAGGACAGAAAGTACAGAATTCCACCTGCTCAACTACTACTGTCCGAGTGACCGCCCACTGGCACTAGACACAATCCCAGCAAAAGAAAGACTGATTGTGTGCAGAGACTTCAACAGCCACTCACAGAGCTGGGGCTATGATCACATGGACAGGAGAGGTGATGAGCTTGAAAACTGGCAGGATGACAATGGGCTTATCCTGATTAACCAGCCAATCGACCCACCAACCTTCTACTCGAGATCATGGCACACCACCTCTACACCAGACCTGGCATTCCACTCACCAGGCCTGGAGTGGAACACCACACGTGTTGTAGGGAAACAACTTGGAGGCAGCGACCACCGGCCAGTCTTCCTAATTGTGGAAAATGAACTTGTCAAGGACAGCAGCACTCTCTCTAGGTGGAACTACAAGAAGGCAGACTGGACAATGTACCAGCATCGTACCAGTATACTGGCTAGAGATCTGTCTGTAGACAAAGACATCAATAAGCTAGTCGATGAATTCAGCAGATGCATATTACAGGCTGCTCGTGAAACAATACCTAGAGGGGCTCGTAAGCACTACAAACCATATTGGAATAGTGAACTAGAGCAACTGCACAACGACGTGGAAACATCTCGAAAGCAGGCAGAGACCAGTCCATGCCAAGAACACCACAATAACTACCAGCAAGCTAAGGCCAAATTCCAAAGGGCCAAGTTGCAGGCCAGGCGGAGAAGCTGGAAGGAGAAAACAGAGTCCTTGAACTTCGAAAGAGATACAAGGAAACTGTGGAAGCTGGTAAAACAACTTAATGATGAGGGTACAGGGAGAAACTCAAAGATTGCACTGTACAAAGATGGAAACATCCTCATGGGAAAACAGGCAGCTGATCACTTTGCAGACTCCTTTGCTAAAGACAACAACATCGAAGTAAGCCCAGAGAAGCAACAGGAGACTCGTGAGAAACAACAATACGCAGGACGAGATGGAACCATACCTGAAGTTATGGAGGCACCAATCACATTCAGAGAACTGGAGCTTGCAATATCCAAATTGAAAATGAGAAAGTCGCCAGGAGTTGATGGAGTGTCCAATGAAATGATTAAGAACTTGGGAACCGCAGCAAAAACAAAGCTGCTGCAGATCTTCAATATCTGTTGGAACTCAGGCAGAGTTCCACAGACCTGGAGGGAAGCAATCATGATACCACTCCTAAAACCAGGAAAAGACAGTTCCACTGCCTCCAGCTACAGACCAATCAGCCTTACAAGCTGTCTCTGCAAAACAATGGAACGTATCATCAACCTCAGGCTACAGTGGTACCTTGAAAGTGAAAACCTTCTTGTACCACAGCAGGCGGGCTTTAGGCAGTGTTACTCTACCGAAGATCAGGCAACTTACCTTTCCCAAGAGATTGAGGATGCGTTCCAAGATAAGAAACTGGTACTAGCAGCATGGATAGATCTAAGGAAAGCATTTGACAAGGTTTGGAAAGAAGGGCTTCTGAAGAAACTGAGAAACTGTAGAGTGAATGGTAGGATGTACAAATGGGTGAAAGCATACTTGCATAACAGAAGAGCCCGAGTACAACTAGATGGCCTCAAGAGTAAGAAAATTCTACTGCGTCATGGCGTCCCTCAGGGAGGGGTTCTGTCCCCCACACTTTTCCTAGTCTACATCAACGACCTGGTTGCTGAACTACCACATGGAATGAAAGTGGCAATGTACGCTGATGACCTGGTAATATGGTGCACAGATGAGCATGCAACAGTGGCCACCAAACTGCTACAAAGAGCTATAGATGCCTTAACCTCGTGGGCAAATAGATGGTGTGTCAGCATCAACACAGACAAGTGCAGCACTACGCTCTTCACCCTCTCTCCCAAACAAAAAAGCTGGTGTCATCAAGATAAATGAAGAGCTCCTGAGAGAAGATAAACAACCCACCTATCTCGGAGTTACATTCGATGATAGGCTGACATGGAAGCAGCACATCAACAAGGCAGCAACAAAGGCCAGGAGGAAGTTAGCCATCCTGAGAAAACTAAGTGGAACCACATGGGGAGCCAGCGGGAAAATACTTAGTAAAGTTTACCAGCAGGGCATACGACCACACCTGGAATATGGGTCAGCTGCGTGGTGTCCAGCATCAAACACCACATTACAAGAGCTAGATAAGGTGCAAAACCAGGCGCTTAGGGTCATCACGGGGGCAATGAAATCAACGCCTATAGTGGAGATGGAGAAAATGGGGAGGATACAAGCACTGCGAGAACGCAGAGACACGAAAGTGCTAACACAGGCAGAAAAGTTCCTCTGTATGCCGAGCCATCCAATGAAGGACAGATTCCAAAACCTAGCAATGGGGCGATTGAAAAGAAGCAGCTTCATCCACCAGGCCAAACGATTTCGTAGACAAACCTCAGACCTGCCTGAAGTTGACAGCCCCCTAAAGTCTGTGCCAGAACAAACCCCTTGGAGAGAAGAGCCTGGACTACCAATACACATCCAGACAAAAGTGAAAGGAATATTCGACAGGGATGAACAGAACAGCATGCAACGTAGGACAGTCACTCTCAGTTTCCTGGATGATGAATACCCACAGGACCTCTGGGTCCGAGTATACACGGATGGGTCAGCACAGAATGCAGTAAAGAATGGAGGAGCAGGAGTGTACATAGAATACCCAAACAACACTAGGGATACGGTCAGAGTACCAACGGGGAAATTCTGTAACAACTATGATGCAGAAATCCAGGCAATCAAGGTGGCAACTGAGAAACTGTTGAACACCAATCTCGGTCCACAGCCTGTGGTATTCCTGACAGATGCAAGATCAGCACTCCAAGCACTTCAGTCCAGAAAATTGCCAGGTATACAAGCCCTACTGTCTGAACTGTGCAACCAGTGCAGGATCGCCATGCAACGGATACCGTCTCATTGTGAAATACCAGGAAACGAGAGAGCAGACCGACTGGCTAAAGAAGGTGCTGCAGACGAGCAACCGGATGTACCAGTTACGTACCATCAGAAGAAAAAGATGATCAAATCAATCAGAAAGCCACCAACACCAACGCAGGATGACTACCAAGCTATGAACAGATCAGAACAAATTGTCATTCTGCGCCTCAGAACAGGACACAACCAACTCCGCAGCCACATGTATACAAAATTCAAGATTGGCAATTCAGCCATGTGTACATGTGGACAGGCACCCCAGACTGCGGAGCACGTACTTCAAGATTGCCCCAAATATGATATATTGAGGCAAACCCACTGGCCCAGAGAAACAACACTGGAAGCAAAACTATACGGACCTCTGTATGAACTACAAAAGACAGTGAAGTTTATACAAGAAACAACATTGCAGATATAGACAATATATTTCAAGCAAACAAAAGAAGAAGAAAACTACCCAGGAGATCAGGGAGGAGTATGTCATCATTAGGAATCACTGGTTTTGAAAAAAATTTCCATCAATTATATTCCCAGTACTGGGAGCAAACCCGGTACCTTTAGAGTTAGAGGTGGATGCTATACCTCTTAGCCGCTCGGACTCTTCCAATTTGTAATGAACCTACCCGTAAACTTCAACATTATATGAAAAGTCAAGGCGACAGAAAATTCTTTGTGTCTGACATTGGAAAACACCATGTCCTTTAAGAATTAATTGATGGCTTTCCTTTTTTCACCTCACTGTTCCTTAAATTAATGATGAATTCCTTTCGTTAAACATACTGTAGCATGGCCACCAACAGATACAAGCACAAATGTACAAAGTCATCAGCCATATCCACAATAATGGTATAAACATGATATGCAATGAGATACACCAGTACAATGTATGCAAGAACAACATCAGCAGTCATGTGGATGGATTAGCTGCCATCTTCCCATCGAAGATCAGCTGTAATAGATCTTCAATGTCTTCCATCTCTTGTCTTGATGGTACACTCTGACAAGCTCTTTCTTGTCCATCTCTTGATGTTATCTTCCCACTTATCATGCTGTCTTCTTTTTGCTCTATTGCTGCCAATTTTTCCTGTCACTATAGTCATCAACCAAATTTATTTGTATAATTTTTTTTTTCATTTTCATTAATTCTCTTTTCACACTCAGCTTTTCTAGGACATTTTTCTCTCTCTGAGATATTCACATTTCAAGGGCCTCAATTCTGTCTCCTCACTGCTTGTTCACTGTCAAGGGCCTCAATTTTGTCTCCTCACTGCTTGTTCACTGTCAAGGGCCTCAATTTTGTCTCCTAACTGCTTGTTCACTGTCCATATCTCTGATCCATACAGCAATAAAGAATGTAATACAGTAATGAATATTAAACATTTGATGACTCAATTTTACTGTGAGTTATTTGTACTGATGTTAGTATACCATCATTTTTCTTCTTTACCTCCTATGGAGCATGGATCCACCAATACAACTGGCTCCCCTGCAGGAAGCCTGCACCAAGCATTCCCATGCTCTCGCAGCAGTGGTTTCTATAGCAATTTGTTTTACATGACGAGGGCTGCCAGTTCCATGCACAACCCACGGCGGTTTGCTAGCGACACTTTAGTTTTTCCTGACCGCGCTATTTATAGCTATCGTGACAGAGGTCACGTGATCAACTTCCTAACAGGAAAAAAATGTGGCGGTGTTTACTTTTGATAGGGCTTAATTAATGCTTTTAGGCTACTTTATTATTATAAATACCGGCTTTAGTTTTGCGTTAAGCTAGACTAGAAATGTTAGAGTAAATTTTAGAACAAGAACAAACATTTTATCACAATTAGAACAGAAGATATAATAGTCTGAAATAGTGTAAAATTTAAGTTTTTTAATTATTTTGTTATGGTTTGTTTCTAATGCAATTTACACTAAAACGATCACAATCAACATGCATAACAAATTACAGAAATCAAAAGTAGAAAACCTGCAGAAATTGGATATCATAGTTTTGTTTTGGATTCATGCATCAAACATTAATTATTGAAACATTAAATTGCAAGTCCACATTTATTACCTTAAAATAACACACCCAATTGTCCCCAAAACATGAGAGCTAACAATTATCTCTCAATCATACATCACGATGATCATGTAAAAATGAGTATGGTCATGAGTAAAACGAAATGTTCAATTTAATAAATAAAACATACACCTATTAAATGATTTCCACTCTCTGTTAATTCTGTCACTCTCATGCAACAACTGCCATAATTTGCTCTAGCCCCAAAATTTCGCTCAATTATCATTCACACTTCCTTTTTTTATAGGAGGAATCTGTACATTCACAGATGGAGAAATTTGTAACAAATGAGTTTCCATTATAAATTTTAATTGTGAAGTTATATTTTTAATACTGCTGGTGCATCTTTCAATTTTGGAAATAGTGGAATGTACAAATTCTCCTCCTTGCTCTCCATGCATGCCCATTCCAAAGCCATGAGTTCTGATCCAGTCTGCGCAATGTTTTTCTAATATGTGCTGTTTATGAATTGTCTTACTGGGGAATAGCTTTCTGAACAAAGACATACATGTCTCTATTGATGCTGTTTTTGATGATATTGATTCTTTACTAATTGGTTTACTGTGTGATATTTTGTTGTGTACTTTCTCAAATGCTTCGTTCGGTGAGTTTGGCCAGCGCATCTTGTGCATTTTCCTAAAACTATCTGTCTCCTCCTTATCCTCACAAAGTTCAATACCTGCCTGAAAAAATTCAATTTTAGCTTCTAATTCTTCTGCCTGTTTCCAGTTCCTACCAAATCTCTTCAAGTTCTTAATAGTACTAATGTTTGCATGTATCTCTTGTGGATTCTCAAATATCTTCGCGTCTATTTTATCGGCTACCTGTTCTAGAAGTCTGTGGTGTTTTGAAACAATGCTTAATAAAATATGAAGGTAAGGAGGAGCTCCATTTTCAATTTCAATCTCTAACAATTATCGTAACGTGCCACTTGCCTTTCCCATATTTCATATATCTATTGTAATCTCTTTTCAACATGGCCAAACTTCTTGGTTTGCAAGTTGTATGCTCTCTGTGAGTCTTTATTTCCTTGTTTTGCTGGAGACACCACAGACATGGGTATGTTCCTTGAGCTCCAGACAAACCAAACAATTTCATCAAAAAGTCATAATCCCCGAATAAGAAAACAACAACTTTTTTACCATCCCACTCTAAATCTTTTAGTGACTCTATCTGAGCTTTCATGCCATTCATAAATATTTCTAAATTATCAAAGGTATCTCTGACTCTAGCCATTGATAAAAGGATGGTATTAGATTTAGAATTTGGTTTCTCTAAATTTACTACCTGCATTGTAACTGAACTGTGAATGAAAGAAGATATACAAACAGTTACTTAGAATTCTTTGGCAGCCGTCGTGTGCACAGGATTGTCTACCAAAGAACACTAATGGAACAGTCCTTATCTCACACACAATAAAAAAAAGACATTCATATTATAAATACAAGATTAACAAGACTTGAAAGATAGATCAAAGTATGTGGAAGTAATCTATCTATAGCTTTACATGTTTTCTGACGCTTATATACGTAGCTAAATATCATTATAAATGAATGAAAATGCAAAAACAGGTGGTACTTTACAAAAAGTTATTTTTTTACAACCTTATTTAAGATTTGCGAGTATCAGGAATGCGTTTACAGTGATTTAAATGTTATAAAATCTGGTGACAATATGCGTGTTCTTGTAATGCCAAACTCACAAAACTGACTACCACACATTCTCAAGATATGAAACCAAAAAAAAAAAAGAATGTGGAAATAATCTTTAGCTTCCCTTCGAGAAATCTATATAATTATAAACTCATAAGAATGGGCTGATTTTTAGATATTACATTAATAAATAGATTACTTCTGTTATGAATTTCCTCAAATGATGACGCTGTTTTCAAAAGTCTGTAACTCCGTCAAATATAATTTCAAACAAATAAAAATGCAATCAAAAATAGAACACAGAACAAAGTTATAGTACACAAAAGAATTTTAGCGCTGTGTTTATCCAGAACAAGTGTGTAATGATTTATATATTAACGATATTACACACACATCAGCTGATTTTCCCCGCCGAAACTAGTAGTAGGCGTTTACGGTGCACAGGAAGATTTATTACCCGGTGTCAGAATTCCGGTCACCGAAACTAAAAGAGCGCTCTGGTATAGGGTACAAACAGCCGTGAACCTCATACGAGTATTAGTGGCCTTGTTGACATTGCCTGAGTGTACAGTAGTCCTACTCCTTCATCTTATTAACGAGACCTTTGGGTATGTTTGTATGTATCTCATGTTTGTATGTATCTCATGTTTGTATGTATCTAATGTTTGTATGTATCTAATGTTTGTATGCATCTCATGTTTGTATGTATCTAATGTTTGTATGTATCTCATGTTTGTATGTATCTCATGTTTGCATGTATCTCATGTTTGTATGTATCTCAAGTCTGTATGTATCTCAAGTCTGTATGTATCTCATGTCTGTATGTATCTCATGTCTGTATGTATCTAATGTTTGTATGTATCTCATGTTTGTATGTATCTCATGTTTGTATGTATCTAATATTTGTATGTATCTAATGTTTGTATGTATCTGTTTGTATGTATCTGTTTGTATGTATCTAATGTTTGTATGTATCTAATGTTTGTATGTATCTAATGTTTGTATGTATCTAATGTTTGTATGTATCTCATGTTTGTATGTATCTAATGTTTGTATGTATCTCATGTTTGTATGTATCTCATGTTTGTATGTATCTAATGTTAGTATGTATCTAATGTTTGTATGTATCTAACGTTTGTATGTATCTAATGTTTGTATGTATCTCATGTTTGTATGTATCTCATGTTTGTATGTATTTCATGGTTGTATGTATCTAATGTTTGTATGTATCTCATGTTTGTATGTATCTAATGTTTTTATGTCTCATGTTTGTATGTATCTCATGTTTGTATGTATCTAATGTTTGTATGTATCTAATGTTTGTATGTATCTCATGTTTGTATGTGTCTAATGTTTGTATGTATCTAATGTCTGTATGTATCTAATGTCTGTATGTATCTCATGTTTGTATGTATCTCATGTTTGTATGTATCTCATGTTTGTATGTATCTCATGTTTGTATGTATCTCATGTTTTTATGTATCTCATGCTTGTATGTATCTCATGTTAAATGTTTGTATGTATCCCATGTTCATATGTATCTCATGTTTGTATGTATCTCATGTTTGTATGTATCTCATGTTAAATATTTGTATGTATCTCATGTTTGTATGTATCTCATATTTGTATGTATCTCATGTTAAATGTTTGTATGTATCTCATGTTTGTATGTATCTCATGTTAAATGTTTGTATGTATCCAATGTTAATTGTTTGTATGTATCTCATGTTAAATGTTTGTATGTATCTCATGTTAAATATTTGTATGTATCTCATGTTAAATGTTTGTATGTATCTCATGTTAAATGTTTGTATGTATCTCATGTTAAATGCACCTTCGGCCATTCCTACTCTCTTACTGATTTCTGATTCACATCTGCCGTTTTCTGTTATTACATGCCCAAGATATGAGACATTTTTTACTTGTTCTATCTGTAAAGTTGACTTCTCATTTGTTTTCCTTATCTTTGCTTTTTGTTTTTCAGGGTTAATGCCCAACATTACATTCATGACTTTACTGTTTACTTCACTAGTTCGTGCAATTCCTGTTTGCTTTCTGCTACAATGTGTACCATCTGCATATCTAAGGTTATTTATTGATCTTCTATCGATGTTTAGACCAGGAAGTTCTTCTAAGCAGCTGAAAATTTACATCTATGTAGATGTTAAACATGCACGGAGAAAACCCAAGCAAAACCTCATATTAGTTACTTTTTTTGACACACCCGAGGGCGCAGTAGTCTTTGTTCTTTGTTCTTTGAGAGAACCTTCGGAAACCCCCTATTGGCTTAGGAACAAACATTTTAAAATGTAGGCCCATAGCAGATACTGCCGTAGGGCAGTGAAGTGTTAGAGACTTCACTATACTAGGTACAGCTTTGAGGCGGGGGTAACCAGTTCTCTTCCTTGCTGCTTTTGCTTTCCCTATCTGAAGAGCAGTCATATACCAATTTACAGCTAGGTAGACTGGAGTGTGACTCTTATCAGGTTTCAATTCTGGAACGCAATAACTCTGCCATGAGAGACAAGAGCTCGAACCACAATATTATCATGTCAAAAATTAGCAGATAATATATTTATCAAACAAACTTACCTCACTCCCGTGTGTTGCAAGCCACTGTTCCATTTCATCATAATCTGTTTCTTTGTCCTGCAACTATACACAAGAGAAATGTATGAATGTGTGGAATAATAATAGTAAAAATAATAATATTTCTTCGTCTTCGTTTTTCTTTTTTTTCTTCTTTTTTCCTTCTTCCTACTTCTTCTTTTTCTTCTACTTCTTCTTCTTTTTTTTTCTTCCTTTTTCTTCTTCTCCTCCTTATCATCATCCTTAGCGCTTCTTTCGAAGCAGGGAACCACCACTGCAGCTGGTCCAGCAGGAAGCCCATACCCAGCAGACGCATGCTCTTGCAACAATTATTTAACTCTTAGTATACGAGCTCAAAAACCACGTTTTTACGAGCTAATTTCAGATAGTACATTTTTAGACATGACTACCTTTACAGATTTTGCATTAAATAATTTATTTATAAAGATAACATAAAGTGTTGTATATCAAAATGTGAAGAAATGAAACCCCTATATCATACATAACTAAATTGTTCAGTGGTTTTAAACATGCATTCACCATAGACAATAATGTGTGCCGAAAAATTTTTAAATGTAAAAAATTGAAAATCAAATTGTACTTATCAATATGTGTAATTAATTATGGTAAACTTCAACCCCTAAAACTACGTTTATTTTAAACTACATCCATTTTCACATAATGTAGGAAAGTTGCAGTTGTTTCTGAGCACAAATAAAGTTTTTATCATAATTTGAATTTTTAGGGTATAATTTTTTTTTGGACTAATGAATCCTACTAAATTTAATCAAAATCGGTCAATATTTCACACAAATTTGAGTTTTCAAACATGAAGTGTACCGGAAATGGCATTAGAACTCTTTTATGGGAAGAAAAGTATGTAAATAATGTTAAATCTTTGGCTATTGACACGGAAACCGTCTAAACCGTCTTCGGCCTTTCTAAAAGGCCGGCCGTAAAACGGGGATCGATCGTCGGCCTTTCTAGAAGGCCAGTCGGATACTAAGAGTTAAAACGCTCTACTACAATCTGACACATTCGTTCTTATTTGTCTTTCACATCAAAATATCTGGAATTTAACATGTTTTTAATTTTAACATGAGTTCCAGCAAGAACTAGGACTTTCTCCCTTCAGTCACATGAAAATTTAGAATGTCTGGTACCTGAAATTAACAACATGCATGGATAGTTATAAAGTTGAAGTGGATAAGCAGGCCACTATGCTACATAATGCAAGCAACATATAAGATGTTTTAACATAAAACACGTACAATGTGAGAAATAAAGAGTAAAATTGCTAAAATGGCTAGCAATGTTCATGTTACATATAAGTTGTTGTTACCAGTAAACTAAACTTTAAAAAATTTCATGAATGAAGAAATATTTACATAATGCATATATTAAAAAAAAAAAGCTGAATGTAAAATGTGAGCAGGCAACAAGATACCGTGTTAGCAAAAGCACTACGTCACCAAGCTTCAAACAAAATGATACAGCTATTTAACATAAATAAAAAATATATGGTGTTTATAAAGTCACTGCGCAACTTTAAACTTGAAATGCTTTGGAACTACGCATAATAAAAGCATACTCTAAACATGTACAAGCAAAATGCATACATTAGTGTGTGTTAGTGTTGTCAATTTTGTGTTCATTTTTGGTGTACATTTTATTTTGGATCCTGTAACTATCTGAAAATGGTGACAGTAAAACTGAGTGTAACAGCTTGCAGAATTAAAATCCATAAAAGCTGTGAGACAGAAATTCACTGCTCATTACAGGAAAATTTGTATTGCATTGTGTTAAAACTTAATAAATTATGCTTTCATATGCCATACACCTGGTTCCGCAACTGAAACCTGGCAGTATCATGCTCCAGCCAACCCAGCTGTAAAGGGTACCTTGAGTTAAGGAAGGCATAGGCAGCAAGGAAGGGAACTAGTCACCCCACCTCATAAAGCTGGACCTAGTACAGTGAAGTCTCTGACACTTCACTCCCCTATAGCAGCTTCTGCTGTGGGACTACCTTCACCTTTTTTATGCCGTTTTCAGTGTGCTTCCACCATGAGCACAAGCACTTTATAAACACCACCTGAGGGGATTTCCATAATTTATACAACATTCATAAAAGTACTTGCACGTACAGTAAAATACATATGCTAAGATACGAAGATTGTCAGCACTCAAATGACTACCAACCACATAGGAAACATTATTTTTAAAAAGTTAAGTAATATCAGTACTTTAAAGGCCTGAATCCATCAAAATCAATTTAAAAAAAAAAAGCACCAGTACTTTAGAGACTTCAATACATCAAAATCAATTAAAAAAAAAGCATCAGTACTTTAGAGACCTGAATACATCAAAATCAATAAACAAGCACCAGTACTTTAGAGACCTGAATACTCCAAAATCAATAAAAAACACATGCACTTCAAAGACCTGAATACATCAAAATCAATTTTTTTTAAAACACACCAGTACTTTAGAGACCTGAATACACCAAATCAACAAAAAAGCACCAGCTCTCCAAAGACCTGAACACACAAAATTAATAAAAAGCTTCAGCACTTCAAAGACCTGAACAAGTGTCTCCTATGCTCCTGACTGCTTTTCTGAACTTGTTATATTATTATACTGTTTATCTGTCTGAAAGCAAATTTAAATAAATATTTTATGGCACCACTACTCCAAACTGGCATCTAACAAAAGCTCATGCAAACATACTGAAACACATACACAGGAAAAACATGGGTTTTTTTTTTGCATTAGCGGCCAAATGTTCTCAAGAACCTATACAGAAGATAAACTAAATTTACTGAATATTAGTACAGCTGCCAATCTCATTATTTCAATCTGCCCAGGTGTCAGCAAACTACAGGTCAATTAAAAAAAAAATAATCTTTGCAGCATACAAATTATTAGGCTTGTAGTTAGTTAAGAACCATGCCACCATCAAGTACTATCAAAATAAGCTTATCCTCTTAGGTATAGATTTGGCTTCAAATTAATATTTCAATGAAACTTCAGAAGACAAAGGGGAAAATATTTTTAAACAGCACTGCTGATTATACACTGCAAAATACGGTATGTATGAAACAAAAACTTCACAACTATAACTGAGATGAATCTTTCTACTGCTGTTGTCAAGAACAAAAAATAAAAAAACGAAGACTGCAAACCATCAAATGGTGAAATCCAAACTGGCAAACTAAATGTTAACATGAATGCAACTAAGGCCAACATAGAAAATGCAAGTAAGTCTTTGTGTTTAAGTCTATACCTTAAGTGTTTCATCCTCTGGTACCTGTTAGGAAACAATGTACAGTTTATTGTCACTTAGCATACACACAGTCTGAAATACACAATGAAGCGCTAACCTAGACAACAAGTTGAATGAAATGTGTGACCAAAAGAGCAAACCTCCTTGAAGATTCACAGTCACAAGTTTACACAGTAAGTCAAAATAAAAAAAGCATGCAGACATACAAGTTCCTATGTAATTTTGAAAGAGGATGCCAACATCAAGTTCACACAATAAAAACCTTCCTTCTAAGTCATTCTGAAATAGAATTTTGACATCAAGTTTGCACAATAAATACTTTCCTCCTAGGTCATTTTGAAAGTGTGTGTGAACACTAAATTCACACAATATTTTCCTAGCAGGCCATTTTGAAAGGGTATGTCAACACTAAATTCACACAATATTTTCCTATCAGGCCATTTTGAAAGGGTATGTCAACACTAAATTCACACAATACTTTCCAGGCAGGTCATTTTGAAAGGTTATGTCAACACTAAATTCACACAATACTTTCCTAGCAGGCCATTTTGAAAGGGTATGTCAACACTAAATTCACACAATACTTTCCTGGCATATCATTTTGAAAGGGCATTTCAACACCACATTCACATAATATTTTTCTCTTAGGTCATTCTGAAGGGGAATATCAATAACACTACAAGGCAGTCCTTGTTCTGGACACCCATAGGGTAAGAGAGATAGAGGGACACCAAAGAACACACGGAGAAGAGAAATGGAGACAAACATAAAGGGGATGAAGAACACATGGAAAGACCTTGAGCTGATGGCACGGGTTAGGAAGATTTGGTGTAAGTTTGTTGAAGGCCTATGCTCCTAAGGCAGCTGAAGGGTGACGATGGTGATATCAACAAAAAGTTATGCAATACTTTCTTCCCAGGTCTTTTCCTCCTAGGTCTTTTCATGTTCACTGGTAACATATTCAAGTTCATCAATGCTAGTAATATCCTTCAGTATTACACTTTTCTCCTAGGTCTTTTCATGTTCACAGGTAACATATTCAAGTTCATCAATGCTAGTAATATCCTTCAGTATTACACTTCTCTCTTAGGAAATTTCCTATACCTCTCTTCCCCTGGAGGTTCCAGAACAAAGACTGCCTTGTAATGCCATCAATAGGTTTCCTCAGTGTGTATCATATCCATCGCCAGGGTCCTAATGTTAGACGGGCCTGCGCGCCCAATTTTTAACCCTTTGAAAATAAAGTTCGTTCATTCGTTCTTCTTCCAGTGCCATTTGTCTAGTTCTCGTCATCAGTTCCACATTAGTGATCTTGTCCGTGTCACTTCAATCCTTCTGTTCTATGAAAGCACCCATTTATGAAAGTCTGTAACTTCTTGATTGTTGTTCCATAATGTTGTTGAGGTTTGTGTGGCTTTAAGTTTCTACAGGATGAGTAGTTGGCTCCATGCCCAACCTTCCTTAGCTGCCCAACTATGAGTTTTACTCTTCACTGTCTTACAATTTCTGATTGGACATTCTGAAAGGGCACATCAACAAACAAGTTTGCACAATACATACCGACCTGCTAGGGCATTGTAATTTCATAAGTTGCATACTTAAGTTAATAATGTACAACTGTACTGGATTGTAAATGTACAAGATTAGCATATACTGTACACACGCTTATTTTTAGTAAATAGCTCTTTATTATGGAAACAGCAAGTTTATCTGTCAACAAAAATTATGCAGGAAATAATTAAAGCCAACATTTTAATATTTCAGCACATTTAGAAGACTGATGATCTTGCTTTGAGCTTATTTTGTTGATTCTGAATGAAGTTACATTAAATATTTGTAAAGTTTTGAAAAATAATTAAAAACTTTGCATCCTAGTTTCAAGGAATGTAATTTTTCCCCTTCACTGTCCAAGGGAAACAAGCAGACAGCAAAATGCATCATTAAATATTTGTAATTATATGGAATTTTACTAAAGCTTTTCCCATTTATCATTTAGAAAAAAATTAAGTATATAACCATCTGTTTTTTATATGCAATTTAGAAAGCATAATGCAAAATGATTCTTACCTTCAAACACATATGAGTAAGTTTATATTAATAAATGAAAGCATCAACTATCATTTATGTTTACCACCTTGGCACCTTCTTATGGCATTATATTAAGATTTTATAATAATAATAATGTTGAGCATCATGAGAAGAATGAAGCTCAACAGACAACATACAGATAAGTTTAAAACAATCTTATCTACGTTGAGGATAATTTTATTCTGCAACAACCTCTGCTTACACTGCATGAAAAAGAAAGGTTTATATTCCTATCAAGTGGTAGCTTTTTTTTAAAACACTAATTTTTATCTCTCATAGTTCAAAATTAACGCTTTCTTAACGTTTCATATTCAAATACTTTTTTAGTCGAAATTCAACATTTAACTTGGTGCAAGATAGTCACAAGAGTGCTCAAACTGTCCAAAAAATAATTCAAATGGTGAGCGGCTGTAAATATAATGACACATTACACTTTACTGAATTCAAACATTTTTACACACGGTTTTAAATATTTTATAATCAAGTTTCAGTAATTTAATAACAAATGTTCAAATTCAATTTGTCTGAAACTTCCTTAAACTGCCTCAGTTATCCTAAATTTAAATGTCAAATACACGCAGACATCAAACATAACAAAACAGCCAAAAATATAGTTTAACCAAGTCTCAGTTACTAAAACAAGTATCAGGAACATTCTGATTCCATTTGACCAACAATTTTGGAAAGTTAAAATGTGGTGGACTAATCCATTAAAAAAAAAAAAAACCAATTAAATAATTCTTAGAAAGGAAAGTCCAGAGTTTAACCTAGTTTAAAATAACGTACATTACTATATAAAATTATAATGCTGACAAAGAGGAGCACAGTTCAACAATGCCCCTATCCGACCTCTGGATCTACTTCATAAAATTCACTGAATATTTCAAGATAACAGCAAGTTTATATGGTGAGTACGCTGCAATGATACACATGGAAAAAAACTACAATACTACAGGGTACATATGAAGAAATATAAACTTCTTCCTTTCTTTGAATTAATCTAAAGTAGAATGAAAAAGGAAACCTGAGCATCATGACTGGAAAAGTTTGCAAGTAAAATATATCATGAGCAGGGATACACAAGTAACCAGCCAGATTTGAGACCTGCTTAGTAACATGCTATCCAGTACAACCAAATCCAGTTTCATATTTATGATGGGTACCCAGCACCCCTCCAACATTCTACTTTTGGCCCCACAAGAAGCAGTTGGAGCCTCAGTAGTGCAGTTTTTAGTGCACTGGCTTCCAAGCTCTGTGGTCCATGGTTCAATCCCCAGTTGAGGTAGGATTTTTTAGATCGCAAACGACTCTGGGGGTCAACCCAGCCTCATGAATTGGGTACCAGAGTAACTCTGGGAAGGTTTAGGCGGGCGTGATGCTGACCACATCACCCCTTGTGTGCCGATGGTCAAGAAAATATGGGCCTAACACCATATTCCCAATATGCATCAATGGGCGTGTAACAGGATCCTTTTTTTTCACCTTTACATTACATATTTTAACCTGTTCTGTCACTGCTGTGTGTTATGTCTGACTCGGATGCCTTTCCTAACTCATGAGCAGTCACATACCCATTTACAGCTGGGTAGACTAAAGCGGGACATCGTGTTTTTCGAATCCGAAAAGCCAGCGCTCTAACCACTCTGCCTACTGGATGCTCGATTATTGCATAGGCTCTTTATATATTTTCAGCTCAAATGTCAAGGTTGTCCCATTGAACAAACACGATGACCAGAAGGATACAGACTTCCATAAATGAATGCTTGCGTTGACAAGAAGGATTCAAATGGTATGAAAAGATTACTTACTTAGTCATTCCTCTTCTACTGTGAGGTGCAGAGGTTTGGAAGAGAGAGTGCCTATCGGCTGTCTTCCTCCTGGCCTGGTTCCATTCTAGTCCTCGGTCCTTCAGAGATAGTCTAACGTTGTCCTCCCAGCAGATTCTGGGTCGTCCTGGAGGTCTGGATCCCTGGCTCTTAGTTTCCCATATTTATCATGGTAGCCGATCTTCTCCCATTCTGCAGACGTGGCCAAACCATCTTAGTTGGGACTGTTCCACTTAGGTCTGTGAGGGTTGGGTTTTTAGGCCATGATGTTTCATCTGGTTGGCGACCATGTCTCTTCTTGTTACTTCAACCATCTTCCTCAGATAACCTCATATCTGAGGTTTGTATGATAAGATAACAAATGAAAAGACTACCAATGTGGAACTGATGTTGAGAACCAGATAAATGCTAGGTGAACAAAATGTGAAGAGAAGACACTGCCGTTGAAAAGGACACACACAGAGAATACCAGCTGAAGGCATTATAAGAAACTCCCTGATCAAGAATCCCCCAGGGTAAAAAAAATAAAGAGAGACCAATGAACACATGGAGGAGGGTACAAATGGATGCAGGCACCATCAAGGATAAAGAGGACAAAGAAAGACCTTAAACAATGGCACATTATAAAAAGGTTTGGAATGCATTTGCTGAAAACCTGAGCTCCATGGGAAGCTGAAAGGTCATGATGATGACGAAGAAAATTTTATTTATTAACATGGTAATTGCTGTTGTCTTTGTCTTCCCCATATCTCTTTTTCCCTTCATAGTTGTTGTTGTTTAACTAGGGCTGCTGAGCTTCTCACTCTTTTGCAGCCAATATCAAGTTGAAGACCCCTTGGCATTATTTACACTGTAGATCTAGGCTTTTCCTGTGGCTTTTCTGCCATTCCAAAACATGTTGAGTTGAAGTCATGAGCTCCAGTTTCTCCAGCTTGGCTTGCATTTAAAGGAACGTTACATCTGATCCTAAACTTGGAGTACGAAGCAAGTGGCATACATTCCCCGTCATCCAAGGGGGCTCTCCAATTATGCAGAGCTAAAATACTGTGCTCTGGTTCTGGGCTCTCCCAATGAATTGTCACATTCTGCAAAGAGCCACCTCTGAGCTTCCCCTGCCCATCACTGGGTCCATAGTGAGATCCTCCAACATGCAGTCAACTAGGTCAAAGCCAAAGAATCACACTTGGGGCTCAGGTGACTTCTCCAAGCTTAGTGTGCAATGCTGGGTTCTCAACAAGTTTCACCACAGGGGGAATCCCTGGAAATGTGTGGATGATTTCAAGAGTCAATGAGGGTGTAATTAGCCTCAAAGACTGGGGTTCACTTCCACATTTGTATATTGTAGCACTGGGCATAGTTGGTGGTCATATAAGGATGACTCCAGATATGCCTCCATGCATTTCTCCTTCATAAAGGAAGACAAAGAGAGCAAATACGGTACAGTTTGACATCACAGCATGGAAAGAACAACAGAATTGATAAATTGTACTGGAGACAGGGAGTTGTGGAGAGACATGATCTCCTACATCACTAGGCATGGTACTTGAAGAAGAAAAATTACTGTTCATGATTTGAATGCTACCTGTGATTTATCAGAATGCTGGGTAAAGGCATGAACGTGGTGTATAATATGGTTCCTATTATATAATGTAATATATAGTTCACTCAAGTGTTATCAACCTAGACAGACCTATCTGCTGCCAGAAAATTGTGAAACTCTTCTTCGTCTCCTACAATGTGAGCAAATCTGAAGGTAACATGTTTATAAGCTATACGCAATGTGAATTTAACTCAATGTGCTATTCTAAAAGCCAGCTCCAAACCTCAGAAATGAGGTATCCGAGGAAGGTGGTTGAAGTAACAAGAAAAAGATATGGTCCGCAACCAGACGATACGTCATGGCCTCAAAACCAAGCCCCTGTAGACCCGAGTGGAACAATCCCAGTAACGATGGTTTGGCCATGTCTTCAGAATGGGAGAAATTCGGCTACTACAACAAATATGGGAAACCAAGAACCAGGGATCCAGATCTCCAGGATGACCCCGAGTTCACTGGGAGGACAACATCAGACAATCTCTGAACAACCAAGAACTGGGCTAGAACCAGGCCAAAAGGAAAACAGCTGATAGGATAGCATAGCGCTCTCTCCGGCTAACCTCTACACCCCAATGTAAAACAAAATTGGCTAAGCAGTAGTAGATATTAACTCCTACGCTCTTCTCTTTGCGCTTTTCAAGAGTGGCGGGTGGAAGGGTGAGAGGAGTATACTATTGGGTTGGCACTCAACCCAGCTGAGTAGACTGGTATCCAGTGCTCCAGCAAAATTACTATTTGTACACACTTAATAATAACAGTACGGACTAACATAATTCACTATTAGTGTAAAATTATTGTAAGAAAGCATGCCCAAATTTAGATCTCAATATGGAAACACATAACATAGGATTTGCTTGAAATGATGAGAACAACTTCTTCTTCTTCTTGCGATCGCATCTTTGATGATTACACCGTCAGACGAGTTCTCATGATGAATTCGACTGTTGTTTGAAGTTCCTCTTTAACTCCATATAGCTTTGAGTTTAGTGTTGAGTCATTGGGCCAGTATATCTTTCTTAAACTGGTCATACAGAGGACAGTCCTGTAGAACATGCTCAGCAGTTTGTTCGTTTAATCCACATGTGCACAGTGGTGAAGCAGACAATCGTAGCTTGTGCATGTGTTTATTCAGTTTGTTATGCCCTGTCCTGAGTCGAAAAATAGTTGTCTGTCCCTGACGGTCGAGAGTGTGATAGTCGTCTTTGGGTTGGTTCTGTTCTCTTCTGATAGTCTGGATAGCTCTCTTTTTCTCAAAGTATGTGACTTCATTATCTTCTTGTTCACATTCTCCTCCCTTTTTTGCAAGTTTATCTGCCTTTTCATTTCCGGTACACCACAATGAGATGGTACCCACTGAAGTATGGTTCTCTTTTTGGCAGCTACCTTGTTTAGTTCATTTCTCAGATGCGGGAGTTTACCACCCTTGAGAGCTTGCAGGACAGACAGTGCATCTGTGAGGATGACTACCTGGTGGCAGTCAGAGTTGGTGTTATAAATCATATTTGCAGCTTGCTCTAGAGCTTGAACCTCAGCTGTATAGTTGGAACAGAATTTACCAGTGGGAATGTGCCTAGTCTCATAGTGGTTGTCAGGATATGAGATAAAGATACCGGCACCTCCATTCCTAACAGCATTAGTTGCTGATCCATCTGTATAGGCATGTATCCATGATTGATCGGGATAGCTTTCTTGGATCATACTCAATGTAGCAGTTCGTTTTTGCAGATCATTATACTCACATCCACTTGTGAGACCACTGACTGTTGTATTAATTTGGAGGGCACTGCTGGCCTGCTCCCATGGTACAGGGTATAGGGTGGGCTTCAGTGGTGTTGTCTTCATGGATAGGTCTTCTTGATGCTGTCTTATAAGTCTTTTCCCCCGATGCACAAAGCTGCTACGCTTTAGACGTCCCAATGCCAGATGATCTAGTCTTGCCTTCATTGGGTGCATTGGCATACTGTTGTACTTTTCCATCTGGATCATGGTTTTTGTGTCTCTTCTATGGGACAATGTCTGTAATCCAGCAACCTTCTGCATCTCTGTTATTGGTGTAGTTTTCATGGCTCCTGTATGAGCCTGAGAGCTTGATTTTGCACCTTGTCCAAAGACTGCAGATGTGAGTTAGCAGCTGATGACCATGCTGCTGAGCTAAACTCTAAGTGTGGTCTTATTACTCCATTATAAATCTTCTTTAGATTTCGTTCATTTGCTCCCCCAGTTGGTACCTGCTAATTTTCTGAGTATGCCTAGTCGTCTTCGGGCCTTTTCCTTCTGCATTTTCAATATGCTTATTCCATGTAAGCCTTTGGTCAAATGTCACCCCAAGATAGGTGGGGTAGCTTTCTTCCTTGATCACGGTTGGCCCTAGGTGTATGTTAGCTGATTTGTCCTTGGGGGCGAGGGAGAACAGTGTTGTGGAGGTTTTGTCTGTGTTTATTTTGATAAGCCATTTCTCTGCCCATGACACTAGCATGTCTGCTGCCCGCTGCATTCTATAATTTGCTGTGGTGACATTTTCATCAGCGCACCAGAGTACTAGGTCATCTGCATATAAGGCAGCTTTAACTCCTGCAGGGAGATCTTTCACCAGGTCATTGATGTAACCAAGGAAGAGTGTTGGGGAAAATTACTCCTCCTTGAGGTACCCCCTGATGGAGCAACACTTTTCTGCTCTGCAGACCGTCAAGAGTGACTCTAGTTCTCCTGTTATGCAAGTATGACTGGATCCATTTCATCATGTTGCCTTGGATTCCACTTCTCCTAAGTTTTTGCAATGAGGATCTTTCCACACCTTGTCAAAGGCCTGCTTGAAGTCGACCCAGATCGTTAGGACCTTTTTCTTCTCCTGGAAGGCATCTTCTATTGCTTGAGACAAGTAAGTAACTTGGTCTTCTATACTGTAGCATTCTCTAAATCCAGCTTGTTCCGGCACCAGGATCTGCTCAGACTCTAAATACCATTTCAATCTGTGGTTGAATATTCGCTCCATAGTCTTCCCAACACAGCTTGTGAGACTGATTGGCCGGTAACTTGCAGCCTCGGTCTTACATTTCCCTTTCTTTAGTATGGGTATTGTGATGGCTTCTCTCCATACTTGGGGTACCGTTCCTTTCAACCAGCTGTGGTTGAATATCTCAAGCAGTTTTGTCTTTGCTGCTGAGCTCAGATTTTACTAGCATTTCGTTGCTGATTTTGTCTGGGCCGGGTGACTTTTGAAACTTAAGCTTGGAAATAGCCTTCTGTAGTTCTCCTAGTGTGATGGGTTCCCTCATTGGGGCAGGAGTATCTGTCTGTCCCATGGTTGCCAGTATTTCTTTTCTTATCTCTCTCTGATGGTCTATGTTAATGGGTAAGTTGCTTTCTGAACTGTATCTTCTAGCAAACAAGTCTGCAGCTTGTTTTCCTCTGAAAAGTTTGCCACCTTCAATAGTTTGCCTTGGTGAGGAATGCTCTTCATTTAGAGACTTGACTAATCTCCAAAGTTTCCTGCCGTCTTTCTCAAGGTTCAGCGATGCCGTTTTAGTTCTCCAGCTTTTCCGCTTTTCTTCTAGCTTTGTTCTCTGAAACTCTGCTACAGCCTTTTTCCATTTGTTGTGAGTTTCAAGTGAAGGCTGAGACTCTGCGTCCTTTCTAGCCTTGTCCATAGCTTCCTGACGTTCTTGGAGTGTGCTGGACCAGTATGGTATGTAGTTACGCCGGCATCCTTTGGGAATGGTTTCTTTTGCAGCTTGTAGTATGCATCTGTTGAAGTCTTTTACCACTTCATTAATGTCTCTGTTCTGTACCTTGAGGGTAGACAGCAGCGTGTTCACCTGATGCCTGAATAAACCCCAGTTGGCTTTTTTGTAGTTCCATCTTGTAATGGCTGGGCCTGTACTGAGAGTTGCACTCTGGACAGTAAGAAAGATTGGGCGATGGTCGCTTCCCCCTAGTTGGTCTCCTACTTCTCTACTAATAGATCCAGCTATATTTGGTGTGGAGAAGGCAAGATCTGGTGTTGAGGTTGTGTGCCATCCTCTGGAGTAGAAGGTAGGAGTATCTGTGGCATTATTGACTAGGATTAGGGAGTGATCATCTTGCCAAGTTTCAACCTCTTCACCTCTGTGATCCAGATGGTTATAGCCCCAGCTCTGGGAGTGGCTATTAAAGTCTCCAACTGCTATAAAGTTGGTGGCTGGTACCTGTATAGAGCTGAGACTCAGGGGTTTGTTGTTCGGACAGTAATAGTTCAGGAGTTCTATTTCCATCTTGTCTACCTTTATCTGCAGCAGCTGATATTCTGCTCCATCCATGAAGGTTTTCCTTTCGTGTGCAGGAATGTTATTCCTTACAAGAGTAAGTACTCCTCCTTTTCGTCTATCTTGTCTGTCGGATCTGAAGCATTGATATCCCCTTATTTTAAAGGTTTGATCTGCTTTCAAGTGAGTCTCTTGGATACAGCAAACACTGACTTGCTTCTCATACAAGATGTTTTCCAGCTCTGTCTTTTTGCTGTATCCAGCCTGCTTGCTGTTCACTCCCTCTGCATTCCAGTGCATCATGACAAGTGGCACTCTGGGTTTCTCTTTTTCTGTTTTGTTTTGGTCAGTAGTTCTCCTCCGCCGTCTGTTGACTCCACAAGACGGTCTAGAGGGTCCTCCAGTAGCTGAGGGTGGGCTCTGTCGAGGCTCAGAGCCCGGCACTGCACCTGCCTGGTGGAGCTCCACAGGGCGAGCACCAGAACGAGATTTATTTGACGGTGTACTCTCCATAGAAAAAAAAAAGCGAGTTGCATGATACTGTGGTTTCCGGTGCGCCTTCTGGCCCAGTATCTACGACTTTAGCACCTGTTCAACGGGAGAGTGGGCTCATCCCTAATCTGTTTATGTTCCCAGTAGTAGACTATTCGCAAGCAGCCTGGGGGTGTCACTGCTCTGCGCGGACCTTGTTTACCGAGGCGGCGTCCGAGCTCGTATGGTGAAAATATGGTTGCGTTATCTTCAAAATAGCCCTGTCTTTCCCGTGGCTTTTCTGCCATCCTGCAACTTTGAGTTAGGGAGTTCTGAGCTCCAGTCTCTTTCCCAGGCATTTTATCCTGGCCTGGCACGCATACAGAGGACCCCACTTCTGGTTCTAAGTTAGCAGTTGGGGATAGGTGGGGTAGCACACTGTGCATTCCCCGTCATCCAGGGGGCTCTCCAACTATGCAGAGCTTGCACAATGCTGTGCTCTGGTTCGGGGCTCTCCCAAGGAATCCTCACGTCCTGCACAGAGCCACTTCCCGATACCCACCACCTGCCAACCCTCCATTGTAGAAATCTCCTGCATGCGGCCATCCAGTCAAGAGCCAGTATTAAGTCTGGTGCCCAAGTGATCCCCCCAAGCTCAGTGTGCAATGCTGGGTTCTCATCATGCTGCAACACAGGAGGGATTGTGATGCTCAGCCATCTCTCTCAATTCTGCACCGATAAGTGACATCGGGGACTTAACTTTGCCTCAGTACTGGGAGGCCCCGTTTCCGGGTACACCACACACAGCCAATTGAGGCAACGGTCGCCATGGGCGTGATAGACGACAAACAGTGAAGAATGAGGCAAGAAAGCATTTAACCCATGAAGTGGGGGTGGATTGGTGCAGACCAGAGCATGTACCACTCGCCGGTGGGTTCTGCATCTACACCTATAGGGTTCCACCCACTCCTCAGCCCATTTAGTCTGGCCCCTCACCCAGGACCTGTCCGGCTTGGGTGACCCTGCCAGGAGTAAAACTCCCGCCGGCATAGCTCCCGGGATCATTGAGGCGCTCAAGCTCTCCAACCACGGCAAGGTAGGCTTACATGTGGAGAGATGAGAACAACAAACACGGACATACAACACTCCAGACATAATGGAACAACATAAACACAAACACAAAGCTTCATTGACACAGTGGGAAAACATGTGCAAAAGAACTATGTAATGGGAAGGGCAAAAAAATTATAAAGCTTGCTAGGCACAATGGGAATGACATAACCAGGTAACTTTTGATTTAATGAAAACAACATATATACATAACAATATTCCTGAGATACTATGGGAATGATGTACACGACAAAACTTGCTTGAAGCAAATGGGAGTGACAAATCCACATGACTTTACATAACAGAAAATGTCAAACATAAGATTTTTCTAACAAAATGACATGCACATAAATATCTGCTTGACATACATGAGACTTGACGTATAGGTAAACAGATACATAAGATTAACTTGGTATAATGGGAAAGTGGGAAAGACATACATATATGAAATGTGCTTCACATAATGGGCAAGTTGGAAAGATTCACACATTTTAAACTTGCTTAACATAATGGGAAACGGAAAGACATATATTAAATGTACTAGACATAATGACCAACGGGCTGATCACCCGTTTGCCAGTCACTTCGATTACGGAAACAACAGCAAATGGTTGATTTGCCATTGCCCTAAAGACGCCAATAGGCGTGATGGGAAACAATGGCAAAGAAAACCTATCTGCTGTTGCCCTAAGACGCCACTAGGCGTAATGGCCACTGACTGCTTTGACGGTCGGTGGTTAAGGACGGAAGAAGAAGAAGAAGACATAATGGAAAAGTTAGAAAGATATACATATTTTGAATTTGCTTTACATAATGGGCAAGTGGGAAAGACACACTAAATTTGCCTCACATAATGGGCAAGTAAACATTTTAAGAAAGCAGGAAAGACCATTGTGCACACAAAATTTGCTTAACATAATGGGAAAGAGTAAGATTGCACTTGAAGAAACACCCATACACAATTTGATGATAGGAAACTCTTTACAGAGCGATACAACAGGAGGCAATCTGATCATCAGAAGAAGTCCCTGCGTTAAAAAAAAACTAGAGGGACAGATAGTGACATCAAAACCAGAATACAGAAGGTAAGACTAGCTAACACTGTACTGGGAAAAATATGGAGATAAGAGAGATCAAGTCCAACAAAAACACACAAGAATCTTCAACTCAAATGTATGGCTCTGAACATGGGGAACAACAAAAACACACAAGAATCTTCAACTCAAATGTATGGCTCTGAAACATGGGGAACAACAAAAACCACCAAAAGGCTAGACTTTCATAAATTGGTGCTTGTATAGAATAGAAGCAGTGCTTCTTAACCTTTTACAGGCCTCGAACCCCTTTATAACATCTTAAGAAGCGTCTCACCCCTTTATAACATCTTAAGAAGCCTTGCACCCCTTTACATCATCTTAAGAATCCTCGCACTCCTTTACATCATCTTAAGAAGCCTCACACTCCTTAACATCATCTTAAGAAGCCTGGAACCCCATTATCTTCCAGCTCGTAAAATATACCATAAATAAGAAAAAGAGAAAAATATGTTTTGAAAAATGTTACACACAAAATGTGACTGAGGTTCGGTATTTAATTCATGTTGTCACTATTCAATTTTGTAGAAATACATTTGAATTCTGTGCATCTTATAGTGATTATGATATTCGCCTTCTAAATTATCTAGCATGTCTCACACATCCAAAAGTTGGGTCTTGCACTCCCTGGTTAAGAAACACTGAATAGAATGATTGAAATGGTATGACAAGGTCACTAATGTGGAAGTGCCAGTGGAACAAAAGATGAGAAGAGATGCTCGCAATGGATAGCAAACACACTTAGAAAACGTGCTGATGGCATAACGCTGCGGTCCTGGGTCTAGTATCCTCGGGGTAAGAGAGGCAGGGGGAAGACCAAAAAACATACGGAGAAGAGAACTGGAGACAGAAACGAAGGGGACAGGGAAGACACAGACAGACCTTGAGTGGAGGACAGGAGGATTTGGCATGAATTTGTTGAAGGACTATGCTACTTGTGGAGCTGAAAGATAAGGAATGAATGACTGAATAATGGGGAAAGTCTTACATTAAAAAAATAAAATAAAATAAAATTTTGCCTCGTTTTGGCGAGGCGCGTCCCATTCAACCTAATCGGTTATATTAGGGTGCATGTCCAAATATAAAAGACCTTTAGATCTATTATCAAGTCTTACATGAAAAAGAGTTGCTGCACGTAACAGAAATTATATAAATAAACAAGATTTGCTTGACACAATGGGAATGATATGCATACACACACACACACACACACAAGGCTTGCTTGACAAAACAGCAGCAATGTGCAACCATAACAATTCAACTCAACAACATGTTATTACCCCAAAAATATACAAAGATTTACTCAACAAAACAGAAAAGATTCACTCATCAGCATAGCAGCAACCACCACAAAATGTCCACTCAACATGGTAGAAGCCACACATACAACAATTTATCCAACAGCATATTAGCAAAGTAGTCACATAAAATTTACTCAACAATCTGGTCACAACATACAGATAAATGATTCATTTCTCAATGTGGTAGCAACAAAAAAACAACAACAACAACAAAATAAACAACAAAAAAACAACAACAGACTTTACAGAAATGACAGGAGCATTTTTAAATTGTTGAATGTTGTCTCTATGCAACTTACCGCTATTTTTTGACCGGCAGCTTGGCTGGTTGTATTACTCTGCTGTGGGGCATTATTCGTACCACTACATAACAGGGAAAAGAACATACATGCTTTTTTCAGGTATATTTGACAAACTTTTAAACCTGGTGACTACAGGTCTAAATCCGTATATGTGAACACCCAAAAATCTGAAAATCAAAAAGCTTCTATAGGCTACTTTTCGATGACAATTTAGGCCATTTCTGACTTTTTGGCAATTTGGAGCTATTTTAAAAACACTTTTAAGGCGACGTGGGCTATTTTTTTAACGCAATTTGGGCAACATTTGAAAACCAAAAGAAATCCGGTTTCCAAAACAAAGATGTCCCCGAGGATTTTGGATAAAAGGATACTTCTTCTTCTTCTTACACTCTCAGACGTCTGCTTGAATGTTTTCAAAGAAAGCAGAAGTCAGCTTGAGGCTATTTGCATCTCTGTAGAGCTTTTCCATGAATGGTACTGGTGTTGGCCATATGCACTTTCTCTGTTCCACATATGTTGGGAATCTTTGAAGCAAATGTTAAGCAGTCATTTTATCAGTGCCATAATTACACTCATCGGTAGTTCCTATCTTTAGCTTGTTGAACAGATGGTATCCCAATCTGTTGTGGCCCTTGCGGAGTCTGAAGATTCCCACTTGTTCTCTTCTGTTGAGCTGGTAGTATGCATCATGTTTTGTGTGGCCTGGATGTTCTGCTTCCCATTTGTTTCTGTATCTGCTTCTGATAAAACTCTCTGCCTCTTCAAAAATTATACTTGTATCAGGCTGAGATAACTTTCCACCCTCCTTTGCCAGTCTGTTAGCTTCTTCATTGCCAAAGATGTTGCAATGAGATGGAATCCACTGTACTACAACTCGTTTGAATGGGTGGCTCAGTCTGTGGAGTACTAATCTTAGTCCATCCAGGATAAATGGAGACGTGTATCTGTGAGAATTAGTTTGGAATTAAGCTCTAATATACAGTGTGATTGAAAAATCCCTTTCTATGGTGAGTATGATGGATGCAACTGCAAGGCAAGGAAGGAGAAATATTCTTGTGTGAGCAATGTAGTTTGACTTGACTTGTCCCATAACACTTGGGCCATTGGGGCAGTACACGTGATGAATGCTCGACTAGTACTCGCCACTTTTGTCTATCAACTGTAATTCTGTTTAGTTCTGCAACAGACAGATTAATCCATTCTTCTATGTTGTCAATCCATTTATTTTTCTGCTTGCCTTGCCTTCTTTTGCCTTGTATTGTGCCTTGAAAGAAAATCTTTGGTAGCGCAGGTGATCTTGATAAGTGACCATAAAATGTCAGCTTGCGTCTTTTTATTTTTATGTAGTTTAGATAACTTTAAATGAACAAAGTTGTTTTGAGAACTTTATAAGAACAGTTTATTATTTTTTTTTTAGCAAACAATGCATGAGGCTTTTGGTAACTTTATATGTGCAATGTTGATTGCAGACATTTAACTGAACAAACTGATTTTTGCACACTTTACTGAAGTTTTATTTCGTAGATATTTTTTAAAAAATGATGTTTTGAAGACATTAAATGAACAAAGTGGTTTTTGGATAGAAACAATCCAGTGCTGCACATTTTAGTTTTAATAATTAAATGTACCAAGTGGATTTTGTAGACTACAAGAACAAAATGTGGTTTTATGGACTTTACATGAATAATGTTGCTTTGAAGATATTAAATGAACAAAGTGATTTTTGACGTCATAAAGACATTTATATGGAAAATGGTTTTGCAGAATAAATGAAAAAAGTATTTTTAAAGACAAATTGTTTTTATTTCCCCCACATTCAGAGTGAGAGAAAACAAAACTGTATAACTGTACTCACATCAGAGTTGGTTTGATTTGATCTACTGTCTGTCTGAACTGAGCAAATGTATCAAAGTCATCTGAAAATGGTTGTGGTTGTTGGGATCCTGCTGAGGGGACTGTTGAACTATTTCTCAAAGCTATGAAAAAAAACAAATAAATCAAATCTGAAAAATGTATTTACAAGTCTCGTAACTAGGTCTCCTGCTAAACTGATGTCGCAAAGGCAATAAGTAAGTTCGGGCAGCTATATCATATCACACAATTATCCTTACGCTCAAGACTATTAATTACTACAGATTTACAATCAATATGGTTTCGGTGATCAATGTTATTATTTTCAAGAACTTAGTGAAAACCAAATCAAGCAATTGTCCAAAAAGACAATCTCATAAACATCGTCATTGTTAATTTGGGAGTTCCAAGGGTAAAAGAGGCAGGGGCAGACAACAAAAAACACATGAAGAAGAGAACTGGAGGCAGAAATAAAAATGAGGAGGAAGACACAGAAAGAGCTCGAGCTGATGGCATATGACAGGAGGACTTGGCATGTGTTTGTTGAAGGCCTATGTCACGTGACAGGAGGACTTGGCATGTGTTTGTTGAAGGCCTATGTCACGTGACAGGAGGACTTGGCATGTGTTTGTTGAAGGCCTAAGCTCCTTGGGGAGATAAAGGGTATTAATATTGATCTTTGTCATTTCCCTGTGTAATTTTCAGACCCACCTGCTGTGACCGTTCTACTACTATTTTCATTTTGTTTTGTATCTGTTCACTGTTATTATAAACCAATATGTACATGATACAGTGTTTTGAAGCGGAGGGCAAAGCCTGTCTGGAAAATGTAAAGCCCAGGTTAAATTTAAACGTTCTTCATAATTTACAGTCATTACTCTTGTTGTTCTTGTCTCTCTGCAAAGCTTAATCTACTTACTACTACTACTTAGTCGTTCCCCTTCTACCGTGAGGTGTAGAGGTTTGGAAGAGAGAGCGCCAGACTATACTATCGGCTGTCTTCCTCCTGGCTTAGTTCCATTCTAGTCCTCGGTCCTTCAAAGCTTAATCTTACTTACTTACTTAGTCGTTCCCCTTCTACCGTGAGGTGTAGAGGTTTGGAAGAGAGAGCGCCAGACCATTCTATCAGCCGTCTTCTTCCTGGCCTGGTTCCATTCTAGTCCTCGGTCCTTCAAAGATTGTCTAATGTTGTCCTCCCAGCGGACTCTGGGTCGTCCTGGAGGTCTGGATCCCTGGCTCTTTGTTTCCCATGCTTGTCGTGGTAGCCGATCTTCTCCCCATTCTGCAGACATGGCCAAACCATCTTAGTTGGGACTGTTCTATTTGGGTCTGCAGCGGATGGGATTTTAGGCCTTGACGGATCGTCTGGTTGCGGACCATGTCTCTTCTTGTTACTTCAACCACTTTCCTCAGATACCTCATTTCTGAGGTTTGGATCTGGCTTTTGTGGGTTGTAGTCATTGCCCACGACTCGCATCCATATGTCAAGACTGGGACATAGGTGGAGCGGTATACAGCCATCTTCGTTTTCTTACCAACCTCTTTCTTGTTGAGGAATCCACGATTTATGGCCTGAAAAAGTCTCCCAGCCGCTGCTTTTCGAGTGGCCAACTCTTCTTTGATGCCTCCTCAAAGCTTAATCACAAATAATAATTGTTTATGTTTTCATACGTTTTAATCATATGCTAGCTAATGTTTGAAAAATATGTACTTAAATTAAAAATTTCTCCCCTTTTCCATGTTTGTGTGTGTGTTTGTGAATATATATACTTATATACAGTGAATACAGTTATTATCAGGATGATAAATGCATGATGGTTACTTACTTAATCCAGCAATCTGTGGGGTGATATTCTCAGCAGGTGGGACAGGGTCATCACTGAGGTCGATCAAGTTTCCAACATTAGGGTTGGAGGCTGCAGGAAGCTGTTAATGAACATCAAGCATAAAAAGTTAACTCAGAAATCTGCAGAAAGTTGTAATAAAACATAAACAAAACACATGTTCATTACAAATACACCCGCATGTTACCTGGACCCAAAAGTAGAAAAAAGAACAGTAACAATGTACCCTACCGGCTACTCGATCCTGTTGAATTTAAAGAAAAAATAAATTCAGCAACATGGACAAGTCACCCAAAGCAAATAGTTCAGTTAAATTCATTCAACTCAGCCTTCCAAGACAGAAGTGGGTCCTCTATTAATGAGGTTTATGGCACAGTCTGGAGAAAATCTAAAGGAATCAAGACTGCTGACTCACCTTTTTTTTTTCTTTTAGGAAAATGTCCAGAGTGGAAATCAGGAATGTGTAAACACTAAATGAACAAGGGAAAACTGCATAAGTGGCAGCAGAAAAGAAACTCTACAGTCATATCTCGCTAAATTGGTGAGTTAGGGGCCAGACCCCCGATGTAAAGCAAAAATCACAGAAAAACGAAGCATAGCCTTTTCTTTAGCTTGCAAATGCATGTACGGTGCCTAAAAGCCTAAATAACATGCTTACACTATCATATATTTAGTGTGCAATAAAGCTAGGCCTAAAATAACAATATGAAAGTAAAACTAATAGAACTAGGCCTAAACAAAAGCTACAAAAGTCAAATGAACAGAGCTTGTAAAGTAAAGATGTTTATTTCACACATGAAATACAAAGTAAGAAAAAAAAGTATTTCCTTTAACACTTTATTAACAACTGCACTAACTGCTTGGCGAGCTAGGCCCAACTTATGGGCTATCTCAGCTCTAAACATACCTTGCTCACTTAGTTTAATCATATGTAACTTTTCTTTTAAAGTAAGATGCATATGGCTTTATCACTACACTTAATTTCCATCATAAATAAACACAAAAATATTACATTACACATACAATAATAAGTAAAAAGTCTGTAAAAGTTTTGAAAATTGCCAGTAAAACACAAAGAGTTGCAGAGTGAACTACATCTGTAAACAGACTGAACAGCACAGGTGAACGACCGAGAATAAAATGGCGCAGGCTCACTCGCTTCCCTTTCTCAGCTGTCGAGTACGAGTGTGTCATGCCGAAAATTGCAGACTAAACCCCTGCACTTAGTGAATTTTGCATTACATTTTCTGTTCTCATCAAATCCAAAAGATTCTTGTTATTGATTATACATCAAATTGACTCATTCATGGGCAAACTACTTTCCATTTTCATCATCATTATCATCACCCTTCAGTTCTCCAAGAAGTACAGGCCTTCAACAAACGTCTGCCAAGTCTTCCTGTCACGTGACATCAGCTCAGTACTAAAGTCAATGTTCTCAATGTGAAGGTGCTGCTTACTTGGTCATGTGAAGGGGGATTTGGGTCCTGAGGTGTGCTAGCCTGACCAGTCTGATCATACCTTCAAAATCATAGCAGGTTGGTCATCATTAACTGCCCTTAGTCAGAATCTCATAGGTACTCCCTTATCCATGTCCAGTGTCCAGGTGATCATTAACTGCCCTTAGTATCTCTCCCTTATCCATGTCCAGTGTCCCCACTATGGGTGCTCTCAAGGCCAGTCTGTCAGCTCTCTCATTGCCACGTACCCCTGCATGACCAGGACAGTAGATCCACACCAGTTCTTGAAGACTTGAGTATTCTATTGATGTTTTCCATTCCTGCCGCAGCCATCCCTTCTGAACTTTCCGAAGCATGGCTTGAGAGTCTGACAATATAACTGTTCTTACTGCAGTTACATAAATATAAAAACAATGTAATGCCTTTTTTCAGTTTTATCTAGACAAAAGGTTAATACTAGTAATAGTATTTCTATACCAACTATGTGTTAGCCAAATACAAAAGCTAATAAAGTTCAGTAAGTGAAACTTACTTCAGCAAAACTGATATTGGGATGATGTCAAAAGACAGAATGATGTGTATGCTATTTTCAAATAAAATCATTGCTGTTTTAAATGGTTATGTAATGTTTGTGGAGCCTTTGCTATTTTTTTTTTTTTTTAGTATGTTTTTATTCAATTTGTTTATGCTGAAGAAGGTGCTGAAAAAGTCTTCTAACAATGTGCTTATTGTCTGTTCTTGACCATCTGGAAAACTGACATGCCTAACATTGTTTTTAAATCTTATTACAAGCCAAGAACAACATCAATCTGTGACATGGTTAAAAATGTGGTCAACATGACAAGTAAAAAATAAAAATAAAGAATACAGTGGTACAGAAAGCTGCTGAAACTCAACCATATTTAACATACACAGAGAAGCTAAGGATGAAATGGTTCAGATGTTTAGTTTAAAAGCAACTGGACATCCTGCAGTAAAAGTCTTCTTCTTCCTCCTACATCCTGAAAAGGACGTTGGTTGTGTTGTGTCGCCTTTTACAGCGAAGCTGTGATATTTGCGCCTTTCGACCTGACACATCCGACTTACGCACGGCATTTTTTGGGACCGGGTTTGCTTTCCCCCTTTGATCCCTACTCTCTCTGCCAGACTGCAGTGATGCAGCCTGTTTCCAGGACCACCACTTGGAGGTGGAGTAGGGTCTGGTTCGCTGACCCTGACGCAAGCAGTCAAGCTATGGGTCACTGACTGCATTCATCTCGTTTGCTGCGTCTTCGGTCCCAAAGTGTTCTAAATATGGAAGTCAGGTCAAAAAGGCACAAGGGTACCCACAGAAAGATGGCTTAGTGGATTTGCTGAATGATACAAAATGCAACAGCTTAATGATCACAATAACAGCACCACTGCTCCCTCAGGCATGTCATAAAAGTCAACTAATATGAGGTTGTGCATGAAACTGGCAACCTCATCATATAAAACAGACTTCTACAGAAACCAACACTGCAAGAGCAGTGATGGCACCATGCTCCATAGGGAGTGAAATGGAAAGTGATTACGCTGATGCCGAGTGATCACACTGATGCCGAATGATCACACTGATGCCGAGTGATTACACTGATGCCGAGTGATTACACTGATGCAGAGTGATTACACTGATGCCGAGTGATTATACTGATGCCGAGTGATTACACTGATGCCGAGTGATCACACTGATGCCGAATGATCACACTGATGCCAAGTGATTACACTGATGCCGAGTGATCACTCTGATGCCGAGTGATCACACTGATGCCAAGTGATTACACTGATGCCGAGTGATTACACTGATGTCGAGTGATTATATTGATGCCGAGTGATTACACTGATGCCGAGTGATCACACTGATGCCGAGTGATCACACTGATCAAGGAACTTGCTCAAAAACACTGCCGAATTTTCCAACAATGCTGGTAACAAACACTGGGTGAGAAAAGACAAGAAATATCTCTACACCAATGAGTGCTGTTCCAGCTGGGCTTGGTGATCAAGGATCTCAGTTTCCTATGGTCTATAGTGCCATGAATCAGCTGTCTTTTCAGTCTCTTCCCGTGCCATGTGGCCAGTTTGTCAAGCTATTTCTCTGTCTTCTTCTTTTTTGAGTTGAAAGATGAAATGTTACCATATTCACAATTTTTTTCTCTCATCATGCCGATTAATCAAGGACTGTCTTCTGTTTCTGTGAAGACTCCTCCATTTGATTTTGAGGCTGTCCAAGATATCCTCTGTATGCTTCTTAGGAGATGTATCTCAGCTGCCTCCAATTTTCTTTCCCTCTGTTTATGTCTACACATGTAAGGTGTTTTTTAATGTCTGGACATATGCCACAAAAAGGGAGCAATAAGCACATCACAAATTTCTTTCCTTTAACAATTCTGAAAAACAAAAGAAACAAACAAAAAGAAAATAAGCTTAGGCACTCACTTGTGATTTCCTCAGTCGCATTTCCATTCAGAAGCTCCACTATGCGAGACTGCATCTGCCTACAGGTTCTGTTAAGCTCCTAATCAGAATAAGTGTAAACTGTACTACTTCATTTATTTTTATTTTAAAAAAAGGGGGGGGATATCACAAGAAATGGAGATGATTAATAAATGGTGATGATCAAGAAATGACAAAAAAGGTGAAAGACTATATCTACTGTGACAAGTCTTAACAATATTATAGACAGAAAAGAAAATTTGTGATCTGAAGTAGTGTCACGAAGTGGTTTTAAGTTTATAGAGTTTGCCTGAATGAAAACAAGACCCTAGTATGAGAAAGTCTGAGAAGATAGAATTTAGATGGAAAATGACATGCCTGTGGACAGATGAGACTATTTGCTCAAGGGATAGAACCAGGTTTTGACTCGCCCTTGCCGCTTCGTGACGTCAAACTGGCTATAATCTCACCCTCCTCTGACTTCCTTTAAATACAAGGCGATAAGGTGTATAACACGACCACAGACACCACTATACAGACCACATGTAGGTATAGTATAGAATAGAAGCTGATCCAGTAAATAATATATGTATATATTTATTTACATACAAGAAAAACAAAAAAAATGGCATCATACGTCATCAAGTCAGTCGATAGCGTGCACTGTTGCACGGCCTGAAAACAAGTAACGATTAAATTGTAAGACCCTCAAAAAAAAAAAAACCTCAATCACATTCACTCTTCCTGTCACCCTGCTGAGGAACAATAAAAATGGTTAGTGCTTTAAAGTACTCTGATCTGGTGGGGCTGTCAACTTTAGCCTCCACTCTCTAATACCACTAAGATTGCTACTGTCTCAGTCCTGTTGACTCTTCCTCAACGAACCGTCTACACCGCTCTCCGCTTGTTAGGCGATATGCGCCGCTAACTAACACCACTGGAAATGCTACAAATAATAGACTTGGGAGTAACACAATGGCTCAGTATCTATCCGTCAAGTGGATACTGAACAGACCCTACTGGTCCTGTCTATTTTCTCCCTCCTCCTCTCTCTCTATCTCTCTCTCTCTTGGTCTCAGTGTCTCTCTAACACTCGACGACTGATGATGCGGCGTCTCCGTTACACTCTTCTCTCGTTACTTTCAGGGCCTAGGTATGGTAACCCTGTCACCTGTTCCTGAATTCTGCGATGATGATGATGAAGTTCTGGCGTCAAGCATGAGGTACTTGATGAACTGTCGACAAAACTTCTCTGCTGCTGAATAGCTTCCCTCTTTTAACCCGCTCCGGAGTTAGAGGAAAAAAACACAGCCTTGATTTCCGGCTGTACGCAATTGAAACCAGTCTCACGGCCACCTGCCGTTGCTAGAGACCATAATAGCGATGCTCTCGGCTGTATGATAAATAAACCACAGTCCAGCTGAAGCATAGGGACTTCACTGCCAGAGACCATAGGTCTGACCCTTAAGATAGGTCCTGTTGCCGTGGGTAATTTTGCACATGGGCAAATTTACGCTCCCCCACTATTCTTGCCGCGACTCGCTGAAATTAAAATAAAATGCGTCTATTGTATAACAATTCCAACTTAACGCATCTCTAACCTAACTCCCCTTCACTCGTCATTTACAACAATACATAAAATAATATTGCCCACGTGGCTCACTCGTCATGTACAACAATACAAAAATTAATATTACCCACGTGGCACTTAAATCTCTCTCCTCCCTCTCCCCTTCTCTCGTTCTGAAAACGATACATAAAATATTTCTATTCCACGTGGCACTTAAATCTCCCTCCTCCTCTCTCTCTCTCTCAACTAAAATCCGCCAGCCAAATAAACAACCTGTCTGACGGGCCACTTGGCCGTCACACATGGCTACCCACGTGTCAACATTTTCAACTCGGGAACTTCTTTTGTCCGAAATTCCGGGTTCTCCCTTTTTTTTTTACATTTACACATGAGGTTTCCTACTTAAGCCCCAATTTAAATGAAATATCGCTATAGGAATAGTTTACTCCTCTAAGCAGTATAATTCACTTACAACATAAATCTGAACCCTCCAACAATATTTCTCACATTTAAGGCTCAGTAAAATTATCGAACGCACCAGGGATTTCCCCATAAAATTACATTAGTAAATACACAGAAATAAATGGTGGTTTTACATAACATTCTACAAATATGGGCACACGTGTTTCTCACAACTTCCCACACTCCTAACTACTGCCAAAATCATAGAAAGAATAAGCACACTGTTGCATTTACGTCGTTCTTCAAAAAATGATAATGGATGGCACTATCGTTTATTTTAAAACTGAAAAGTTAATGTCCCCCGAAGAAATTAACTACGGGCAAAATTCTCAAAAACCCACTAAGAAGAAAAACGATTAATAAAATAGTTACATACCGATTATCGCTTGTTTTTCCCACAGTGGAGAACGATAATGCGAAGTCTGACGGCTGACAATATTTCTTACGATAGAGAACTAGGCCACCGTTTCCTCTCTCATTATATACAAGAGAAACCGCCCACGCGGATTCCCTTCCTACGCAAATCCAGGACCAATGGCAGCGCCAGAAAAAAATCAATACTATCAACCTACGCAAATCCCGCGTGGCTTAAAATTGCGTCACGTTACCTGACGGCCGCGTGCTTCCGGATTCGTCATGCCGCGTGCCGGAAATGGCGATTATTTTCTTAAACAACGAAATCTCCGTGATCGTGAAAAAATCTATAAGAGAAAAACTGGCCGAAATGAAAAAATAAACCTACCATCATAAAACGAACCCATTAAAATTACTACTCAAAAATACCGAACACGATATATTCACATGAGAAGAACCAAGGCAAACCCCATATAATTACAAAAGAGAAGAGAAATGGTGAAAACTCAAAATAGAACCACAGAATCGGGCCGGTTGAAAGTCAGAATTACAGTGTAGCATCACAAGTAGCCAAGAATGTCTGGGGTTCAAAATGACAAAAAGTTATAAATATGTGTTCTACAAATATCCTAGTTCAAATTTTGGAATATTTATTTATAAAATGTTAAAATAGAGCAAATACAAGTTAGCTCTCGGTGGAATGGAAGCTTTAGGAATCAAAGAAAGAAATTTTTTTAAAGTAGATACTGCCATATAGGAGTGAAGTGTTAAAGACTTCACCATACTAGGTCTAGTTTTATGATGTGGGGTAACCAGTTCCCTTCCACACTGCCTCTGACTTCCCTAACTCAAGAACAGAGTCAGGTACCCATTTACAGCTGGGTAGACTGGAGTGTGACACCACCAGGTTTCGATTGCAGAACCATGTAACTTTAACTGTCAAGGGGCAATCGATCTAATTGCTTAGCCAATCGGATAAAGTGTTCTAATCGCTAAACCAATCAGACAAAGCGATCTAATCACTTAGCCAATCGGACGCCCACAAAGCAAGAATAAATTGATATCAAATGTTACAGATAATGAAATTATAATGGGAGTGACTAAAATAATTTCTTATTCCCTCTTACTTACTTACTTGGTCGTTCCCGTTCTACCGTGAGGTGTAGAGGTTTGGAAGAGAGAGAGTCAGACAATCCTATCGGCTGTCTTCCTCCTGGCCTGGTTCCATTCTAGTCCTCGGTCCTTCAAAGATTGTCTAATGTTGTCCTCCCAGTGGACTCTAGGTCTGGATTCCTGGCTCTCAGTTTCCCATGCTTGTCGTGGTAGCCGATCTTCTCCCATTCTGTAGACATGGCCAAACCATCTTAGTTGGGACTGTTCTATTTGGGTCTGCAGGGGTTGCGTTTTTAGGCCTTGACGTATCGTCTGGTTGCGGACCATGTCTCTTCTTGTTACTTCAACCACCTTCCTCAGATACCTCATTTCTGAGGTTTGGATCTTACTTTTGTGGGTTGTAGTCATTGCCCATGACTCGCATCCATATGTCAAAACTGGGACATAGGTGGAGCGGTATACAGCCATCTTTGTTTTCTTACCAACTTCTCTCTTGCTGAGGAATCCTCGATTTATGGCCTGAAAAAGTATCCCAGCCGCTGCTTTTCGAGTTGCCAACTCTTCTTTGATGCCTCCCTTCTGGTCTATAACAGCTCTGAGGTATTTAAAGTGGTCGACCTGCTCCAGGACCTGTTCTCCCAGCTTAATCTGATGTCTTCTTTCTTCTCATGATATCACCATGGATTTTGTTTTAGAGCTGCTTATGACCATCCCCCTCTTCTCCAGATCTTCCTTCCAGACTTCCATGTTGGATTTAGCAATCAGGGCAACATCATCAGCAAATGCCAGCTCTGAAATACAGACCTGTCACATCTTCCAGTTCCCCACTGAATACTTTCTTGTTCTCTCCTTACATGCTTTGATGACATCGTCCATGAGGAGTATGAAAAGATAAGGTGACAGGATATCACCTTGTCTTACACCAGTGGTGGTCTTGAACTCTTCTGACTTATGGTTTGCTGTCCTCACATAATTTCTGCAAGACTTGTAGAAGCTCTGTGTAGCATGAATCAGAGGTGCTGGAATGTTCTTCCTTGCCAAACAGTCCCAAAGTTTGCTCCAGGGGACCCTGTCAAATGCCTTCTTCTTCTTCTTCTTGCGATCGCATCTTTGATGATTACACCGTCAGATGAGTTCTCATGATGAATTCGACTGTTGTTTGAAGTTCCTCTTTAACTCCATATAGCTTTGAGTTTAGTGTTGAGTCATTGGGCCAGTATATCTTTCTTAACTGGTCATACAGAGGACAGTCCTGTAGAACATGCTCAGCAGTTTGTTCGTTTAATCCACATGTGCACAGTGGTGAAGCAGACAATCGTAGCTTGTGCATGTGTTTATTCAGTTTGTTATGCCCTGTCCTGAGTCGAAAAATAGTTGTCTGTCCCTGCCGGTCGAGAGTGTGATAGTCGTCTTTGGGTTGGTTCTGTTCTCTTCTGATAGTCTGGATAGCTCTCTTTTTCTCAAAGTATGTGACTTCATTATCTTCTTGTTCACATTCTCCTCCCTTTTTTGCAAGTTTATCTGCCTTTTCATTTCCGGGTACACCACAATGAGATGGTACCCACTGAAGTATGGTTCTCTTTTTGGCAGCTACCTTGTTTAGTTCATTTCTCAGATGCGGGAGTTTACCACCCTTGAGAGCTTGCAGGACAGACAGTGCATCTGTGAGGATGACTACCTGGTGGCAGTCAGAGTTGGTGTTATAAATCATATTTGCAGCTTGCTCTAGAGCTTGAACCTCAGCTGTATAGTTGGAACAGAATTTACCAGTGGGAATGTGCCTAGTCTCATAGTGGTTGTCAGGATATGAGATAAAGATACCGGCACCTCCATTCCTAACAGCATTAGTTGCTGATCCATCTGTATAGGCATGTATCCATGATTGATCGGGATAGCTTTCTTGGATCATACTCAATGTAGCAGTTCGTTTTTGCAGATCATTATACTCACATCCACTTGTGAGACCACTGACTGTTGTATTAATTTGGAGGGCACTGCTGGCCTGCTCCCATGGTACAGGGTATAGGGTGGGCTTCAGTGGTGTTGTCTTCATGGATAGGTCTTCTTGATGCTGTCTTATAAGTCTTTTTCCCCGATGCACAAAGCTGCTACGCTTTAGACGTCCCAATGCCAGATCATCTAGTCTTGCCTTCATTGGGTGCATTGGCATACTGTTGTACTTTTCCATCTGGATCATGGTTTTTGTGTCTCTTCTATGGGACAATGTCTGTAATCCAGCAACCTTCTGCATCTCTGTTATTGGTGTAGTTTTCATGGCTCCTGTAATGAGCCTGAGAGCTTGATTTTGCACCTTGTCCAAAGACTGCAGATGTGAGTTAGCAGTTGATGACCATGCTGCTGAGCTAAACTCTAAGTGTGGTCTTATTACTCCATTATAAATCTTCTTTAGATTTCGTTCATTTGCTCCCCAGTTGGTACCTGCTAATTTTCTGAGTATGCCTAGTCGTCTTCGGGCCTTTCCTTCTGCATTTTCAATATGCTTATTCCATGTAAGCCTTTGGTCAAATGTCACCCCAAGATAGGTGGGGTAGCTTTCTTCCTTGATCACGGTTGTCCCTAGGTGTATGTTAGCTGATTTGTCCTTGGGGGCGAGGGAGAACAGTGTTGTGGAGGTTTTGTCTGTGTTTATTGTGATAAGCCATTTCTCTGCCCATGACACTAGCATGTCTGCTGCCCGCTGCATTCTATAATTTGCTGTGGTGACATTTTCATCAGCGCACCAGAGTACTAGGTCATCTGCATATAAGGCAGCTTTAACTCCTGCAGGGAGATCTTTCACCAGGTCATTGATGTAAACAAGGAAGAGTGTTGGGGAAATTACTCCTCCTTGAGGTACCCCCTGATGGAGCAACACTTTTCTGCTCTGCAGACCGTCAAGAGTGACTCTAGTTCTCCTGTTATGCAAGTATGACTGGATCCATTTCATCATGTTGCCTTGGATTCCACTTCTCCTAAGTTTTGCAATGAGGCCATCTTTCCACACCTTGTCAAAGGCCTGCTTGAAGTCGACCCAGATCGTTAGGACCTTTTTCTTCTCCTGGAAGGCATCTTCTATTGCTTGAGACAAGTAAGTAACTTGGTCTTCTATACTGTAGCATTCTCTAAATCCAGCTTGTTCCGGCACCAGGATCTGCTCAGACTCTAAATACCATTTCAATCTGTGGTTGACTATTCGCTCCATAGTCTTCCCAACACAGCTTGTGAGACTGATTGGCCGGTAACTTGCAGCCTCGGTCTTACATTTCCCTTTCTTTAGTATGGGTATTGTGATGGCTTCTCTCCATACTTGGGGTACCGTTCCTTTCAACCAGCTGTGGTTGAATATCTCAAGCAGTTTTGTCTTTGCTGCTGAGCTCAGATTTACTAGCATTTCGTTGCTGATTTTGTCTGGGCCGGGTGACTTTTGAAACTTAAGCTTGGAAATAGCCTTCTGTAGTTCTCCTAGTGTGATGGGTTCCCTCATTGGGGCAGGAGTATCTGTCTGTCCCATGGTTGCCAGTATTTCTTTTCTTATCTCTCTCTGATGGTCTATGTTAATGGGTAAGTTGCTTTCTGAACTGTATCTTCTAGCAAACAAGTCTGCAGCTTGTTTTCCTCTGAAAAGTTTGCCACCTTCATCCAATGTGATAGTCTGCCTTGGTGAGGAATGCTCTTCATTTAGAGACTTGACTAATCTCCAAAGTTTCCTGCCGTCTTTCTCAAGGTTCAGCGATGCCGTTTTAGTTCTCCAGCTTTTCCGCTTTTCTTCTAGCTTTGTTCTCTGAAACTCTGCTACAGCCTTTTTCCATTTGTTGTGAGTTTCAAGTGAAGGCTGAGACTCTGCGTCCTTTCTAGCCTTGTCCATAGCTTCCTGACGTTCTTGGAGTGTGCTGGACCAGTATGGTATGTAGTTACGCCGGCATCCTTTGGGAATGGTTTCTTTTGCAGCTTGTAGTATGCATCTGTTGAAGTCTTTTACCACTTCATTAATGTCTCTGTTCTGTACCTTGAGGGTAGACAGCAGCGTGTTCACCTGATGCCTGAATAAACCCCAGTTGGCTTTTTTGTAGTTCCATCTTGTAATGGCTGGGCCTGTACTGAGAGTTGCACTCTGGACAGTAAGAAAGATTGGGCGATGGTCGCTTCCCCCTAGTTGGTCTCCTACTTCTCTACTAATAGATCCAGCTATATCTGGTGTGGAGAAGGCAAGATCTGGTGTTGAGGTTGTGTGCCATCCTCTGGAGTAGAAGGTAGGAGTATCTGTGGCATTATTGACTAGGATTAGGGAGTGATCATCTTGCCAAGTTTCAACCTCTTCACCTCTGTGATCCAGATGGTTATAGCCCCAGCTCTGGGAGTGGCTATTAAAGTCTCCAACTGCTATAAAGTTGGTGGCTGGTACCTGTATAGAGCTGAGACTCAGGGGTTTGTTGTTCGGACAGTAATAGTTCAGGAGTTCTATTTCCATCTTGTCTACCTTTATCTGCAGCAGCTGATATTCTGCTCCATCCATGAAGGTTTTCCTTTCGTGTGCAGGAATGTTATTCCTTACAAGAGTAAGTACTCCTCCTTTTCGTCTATCTTGTCTGTCGGATCTGAAGCATTGATATCCCCTTATTTTAAAGGTTTGATCTGCTTTCAAGTGAGTCTCTTGGATACAGCAAACACTGACTTGCTTCTCATACAAGATGTTTTCCAGCTCTGTCTTTTTGCTGTATCCAGCCTGCTTGCTGTTCACTCCCTCTGCATTCCAGTGCATCATGACAAGTGGCACTCTGGGTTTCTCTTTTTCTGTTTTGTTTTTGGTCAGTAGTTCTCCTCCGCCGTCTGTTGACTCCACAAGACGGTCTAGAGGGTCCTCCAGTAGCTGAGGGTGGGCTCTGTCGAGGCTCAGAGCCCGGCACTGCACCTGCCTGGTGGAGCTCCACAGGGCGAGCACCAGAACGAGATTTATTTGACGGTGTACTCTCCATAGAAAAAAAAAGCGAGTTGCATGATACTGTGGTTTCCGGTGCGCCTTCTGGCCCAGTATCTACGACTTTAGCACCTGTTCAACGGGAGAGTGGGCTCATCCCTAATCTGTTTATGTTCCCAGTAGTAGACTATTCGCAAGCAGCCTGGGGGTGTCACTGCTCTGCGCGGACCTTGTTTACCGAGGCGGCGTCCGAGCTCGTATGGTGAAAATATGGTTGCGTTATCTTCAAAATAGCCCTGTCTTTCCCGTGGCTTTTCTGCCATCCTGCAACTTTGAGTTAGGGAGTTCTGAGCTCCAGTCTCTTTCCCAGGCATTTTATCCTGGCCTGGCACGCATACAGAGGACCCCACTTCTGGTTCTAAGTTAGCAGTTGGGGATAGGTGGGGTAGCACACTGTGCATTCCCCGTCATCCAGGGGGCTCTCCAACTATGCAGAGCTTGCACAATGCAGTGCTCTGGTTCTGGGCTCTCCCAAGGAATCCTCACGTCCTGCACAGAGCCACTTCCCGATACCCACCACCTGCCAACCCTCCATTGTAGAAATCTCCTGCATGCGGCCATCCAGTCAAGAGCCAGTATTAAGTCTGGTGCCCAAGTGATCCCCCCAAGCTCAGTGTGCAATGCTGGGTTCTCATCATGCTGCAACACAGGAGGGATTGTGATGCTCAGCCATCTCTCTCAATTCTGCACCGATAAGTGACATCGGGGACTTAACTTTGCCTCAGTACTGGGAGGCCCCGTTTCCGGGTACACCACACACAGCCAATTGAGGCAACGGTCGCCATGGGCGTGATAGACGACAAACAGTGAAGAATGAGGCAAGAAAGCATTTAACCCATGAAGTGGGGGTGGATTGGTGCAGACCAGAGCATGTACCACTCGCCGGTGGGTTCTGCATCTACACCTATAGGGTTCCACCCACTCCTCAGCCCATTTAGTCTGGCCCCTCACCCAGGACCTGTCCGGCTTGGGTGACCCTGCCAGGAGTAAAACTCCCGCCGGCATAGCTCCCGGGATCATTGAGGCGCTCAAGCTCTCCAACCACGGCAAGGTAGGCTTACATGTGGAGAGTGTCAAATGCCTTTTCCAGATCTATGAAACAAAGATGGATCTCACTCTTATACTCAAGAGCCTTTTCACTCAGCTGTCTGAGTGTGAAGATTAGGTCTTGAGCACTTTGGTTTGCTCGGAATCCACACTGGACCTCATCCAATTGTAGCTCAGCTATGCATCTGAGTCTCTGCCCTAGGATTCTAGAGTAGATTTTACCTGGGACACTGAGAAGGGATATGCCTCTATGGTTTCCACATTATCAATTGTCACCCTTTTTAAAAATCGGTGTCATGATGGCAATCTCCCAATCCTTTGGTATGGTCTTGTTGCCCAACGCTGCCTGTAGGATCCTTAAGAGTAATAGGTCACCTGATGCTCCCATGTACTTAACCATTTCTGGTGTTATACCATCATGCCCTGCTGCTTTGCCCATCTTGATTTTCTCCAGGGCTGCCTTCAGTTCTTTCATCTTTATGTCATCTTCACCACCATTGGTGTTCTCTTCTGTGCTAGTGGTTATCATTTCTGATGCTTGACCTTGCTCACCATCAAGGAGTTCTGAGAAATATGCTTTCCATTACTTCCTTCGGGGCAGTAAGCAATTTGCCTTACTTGTCTTTATAAATTTAAGAGGGCACTGTTTTTCCTTCCTCATGTTCTTTAGGGTCTTATAGAACAATTTCTGGTTTTCTTGCGCATCTTTTTCTAGCTTTTCTCCAAATTCTCCCCAGGACTTCTGTTTTGCTGCTAGCACCTTGTTCTTAGCTTCTGAGTATCACATATTCTCTATATTTCTCTGTTTTTCCTGCTGTGTTTTTAGCTCCTAAGTTTTGTTTCCATGCCATTTTCATCTCTTTTATTTTCTCTTTAACTTCCTCTGTCCACCAAGGTGTCCTCTTTCTCTTGTTCCCAAGTCGGACTTCACATGCTTCTGCAGCAGTGTTTTTATGATGCCGTTGAATTTAAGCCAGAGGGTTTCCAAGTCATCAGGTTGTTCTTCTGTGTTGCTCACTGCTGCAGCAATAAGCCCCTGATATCTGGTCTTAATTGCTGGCTCTCTCAGCTTGTAGGTCTTAATGCTCATTTCTCCTGTTCCTTTACTTAGTTTCTTGCGTGATGTTAGGCAGTTCCTAGGCTGAGTAACTCTTTCAGTTGTTCTTTTGATGGTGAGCAGGTAGTGATCACTTCCAATCTCTGGCCCCCTCCAGACTCTAGCATCCCGGACATACTTGAATGAGCTCCTCCTAACTATTGTATAGTCAATCACTGACTTCTCTTTCTTTGTTGGTTCACATCTAGTGTATGCATTTATGCGCTTATGGGGAAACTTTGTGTTTGTAATGATCAGATTCTGTTCACTGCAGAATCTAAGGAGTCGCTTTCCATTGTCATTAAGAGTATCTTCTCCATATCTTCCGATAACTCCACCCCTTCTAGCATGGTCATTGCCAACTCTGGCATTGAAATCTCCAAGCATGATAATTTCATCTAGGCAGTCATCCACTGTCGTTTGAAGCAGCTCAAAGAATTCCTCCTTGACCTCTGCTCTCTCATCCTCATTTGGCCCGTACACTATGACATGGTTGACTATGGTTTCTCCTTCTTTTAGTTTTACAACCATAATGCGCTCTGAGACAATTGCTTAGCCAATCGGACAAAGTGTTCTAATCGCTAAACCAATCAGACAAAGCGATCTAATCACTTAGCCAATCGGATGCCCACAAAGCAAGAATAAATTGATATCAAATGTTACAGTCAATGAAATTACAAGGTATAATGGGAGTGACTGAAATAATTTCTTACTCCCTCACTTGATCTAACTGCTATCACAATTCACCACCTTCACATATGTATCCTTATTTATGATTTCATATGCAGCTTAAATTTAAAGTAAATTTAATTTGTGCCTGTTCTGATTTACATATACTTCCTAAATACCTCATCTACCATGAAATCATTTACATAAATGAATAGCATGAAAACTTCAGCTAAGGGACATATTAAGAAATATAAATAAACTGATCCCACATGAATCATAATCAACAACCTCAGGAGAAGCAATTTTAAGAATAAAAACAAATAATACATGACATCTACCTGTAGCAGCTCCAAATTTGAGGCTTCCACACTGGTAGGACTAAGCTCTGTAAGCATCTCACTCATCACATGAATGTTACCCTGCACCACATCCAACTCTCGCCTCAGCTTTGTAGTCTGGTCTGGGCTGAGTGGACCTCCACCAGAACCAACGCTGACTGGTGGGCAAATTCCAACTGCTGGGTAGCCATCAGGACGAAGTGCAGGCTAGAAAGGATATATAAATTCTTGCAGACAGCTTTGACCACAAACATTCTGCTTTTCAAACTGTTCAATAGTTGCGGTAGCGCAGTGGTTAGCGCACTGGCTTTCTAGTTCAGTGGTCCATGGTTCAATCCCCAGCCGAGGTGGGATTTATTTTTTAGACCGCAAACGGCTCCGGGGTCGACCCAGCCTCATGAATTAGGTCCCAGAGCAACTCTGGGAAGGTTAAGGCGGCTGGCGTGAAGTTGACCACATCACCCCTAGTGTGCCGATGGTCAAGAAAATATGGGCCTAACACCATATTCCCAATATGCCTCAATAGGCGTGAAACAGGATCCTTGACCTTACTGATTAATATGACTACTGCTCCCTCAGGCATGTCGTACAAAATGATTAATATGAGGTTGTGCAAAGGGCTAGCACTCTCATTATGTAAAACTAATTGATACAGAAACCACTGCTGCAAAAACCATGTGAACGCTTCATCAAGCTTCATACAAGGGTCCGGCTGCAGTAGTGGCTTCATATGGAGCGAAAAGGAAAATATTGATGATGATGATGATGACTAATGCAAACTAGCTTTAACCCTTTCTTATATTTTCTTTACAGAAGTTTAATTAGAAATGTGAAACATTAGGCCTACTTCAAATTACATTATTAGGCAATTTACAATACACAGATGTTGATAAAAAGCTCTTTTCTTCCCAGATTTATAATGGAACAGCCATACTAATTTAAAAACACATAACATGTATACAAAATTGCACATTGTTTGTGTAAACTGTTTCATTTACCCAATGGTGTTTACTGACTAGTAGTTGTGAGATTCAGTGCAAAACATCTTTAACATACGATTTCTTTATCTTGTACCAGGGAGGTTCAAGGCTGACCTGGAATTTGTTATTTCGCTTAAAAAAAAACAGGGTCCCCTGGAGCAAAGTTTGGGACTATTTGGCAAGGAAGAACATTCCAGCACCTCTGATTCATGCTATACAGAGCTTCTACAAGTCTTGCAGAAGTTATGTGAGGACAGCAAACCATAAGTCAGAAGAGTTCAGGACGACCCTGGTGTAAGACAAGGTGATATTCTGTCACCTTATCTTTTCATACTCCTCATGGACGATGTCATCAAGGCATGTTAGGAGAGAACAAGAAAGTATTCAGTGGGGTACTGGAAGATGAGACATGTCTATATTTCAGAGATGCCATTTGCTGATGATGTTGCCCTGATTGCTAAATCAGAGGCACATCTCCAATCCAACATGCAAGACAAGCATGGGAAACAAACAGCCAGGGATCCAGACCCCCAGGATGACCCAGAGTTCACTGAGAGGACAACATTAGACAGTCTTTGAAGGACCGAGGACTAGAATGGAACCAGGCCAGGAGGAAGACAGCCGATAGGATAGTCTGGCGCTCTCTCTTCCAAACCTCTACACCTCACGGTAGAAGGGGAATGACTAAGTAAGTAAGCTTAAAAAAACCAAACAATAACAAATGCTATATTCACACACAAATTTCCTAATGTTCAAAGTATTCTCCCCGAATGCTTATGAACTGTTGCCATCCCCCTGGCAGCTTCCAGACACTAGGAGTACAGAAACAATTCATCTGACCTCAAAGCCAGTGTATTACTGTTGTCTGAGATCACCGTCACTCTGAAATTGCTCACCTCTTGAATGCAACTTCATCAGTACAAACAAATGAACGTCACTTGGGTCTATATCAGGACCGTAAAGAGTGTCAGCCACATCTCTGAGCCTATTGATGCTTGCGTATCCATGTAGACCAGATTTGTCATATGGCAAGATGGTTTGCTCTGATAGTTTTCCAAGTTGTTATTTTCAAACTGCTTAATAAACTTCACTGTGAAGCAAGTTATACTGCACATTAACTTGGGTACCAAAGGGAAGAAAATCAGCATGAACTAGCTCTAATGAATCCCAGAGCATAATATCCTCAAACTGCCAGCCAATATTGCATTCAGAATTTTTTTCCATGAGGGGAAATACCATATGACTCCATTCCCTGCTGGAGTGTTTCAATTCTGCAATGAAATCATGCACCCATAACTTGTCATTAGTCACTATTTGGTACAGAAATATGCTTCCTTCACACGTGAACCATTCCAGATGGCCAGAACACAGCAAAGTGGTGTTCTTTTTAATCAAACATTAACATCTTAGGCACTCACTCAGTACATATTTTCCTGAACACTAGGTGTTCATGAATAATTATTTCTATACCAACAAAATTTATTTCAATTATAGATGCCATATTTGCTTTTTGCCTGTTCCCCAAAAAAGCTCTGAAACACAATAAATCTCTTATGTCGCTTACACCTGTTCACTGAATATGAGCACACAGAATGTTGGAAATGTCGTCTTGGCTTTCAGAAAATGTGCTACACAAATCATATATACTTGAATATGACAGGGTTATTTCTCCATACTGTGCAATTAATCTCTGAATTTCTTCTGGTTTCACTTTCTCTTTGACTAGAAATCTGATAACATAGCATTGCGCTGTCCGACAGTTGATGAGAGATGACGTGGTATCACGCAAACATGTAGAACTCATGAAATGGCATCACTAGTGCTGACGAATGATGACAGCACTTAATAAATGACAAAAAAAATTTGTTTGGCTGTTTTCACGGATAATGATAATTCCAGGTCAGCCATGAATCGCTGTCATAATTATTTTAGGACCAAATTAAAATAGATTCATACTGAGGGCAAGAATTGTACATCATTATCTGAGTTACATATGCAGCTTTTATCAACCACAAGGTGTGTGCAGTGTGAAGAAAAAGACAGCTTTCAGACTTCTCTACCCTCAACATGATACAAGTTACTACAGCCTCAACTTGTGTGCACCAATATGAAAGCACAACATTAAGAGTTTTGAGAGACATGGAGTACAATCTTGTATGAGGATACAAGAATAATATCATCATCATCATCACCATCATCACCCTTCTATTTCCTGTGGAGCACAGGTTTTCAACAAGTTCAAGCCAAGCCATCCTATCCTGTGCCATCCACCCAAGATCTTAATATGCCTTTTTAAAGTCTGTCAACAATTCCCTTTTCCTGTATTGAATTACCTGAATTAACAGCTATGGATCGCTTGTTTATTTTGTTCTTTTGGCTTTACATTTTTACAAGATGGGGTAGCCAGTCCCAAGCCCAATGCTCCGTAGTCATCTTTTACAATATGCCTGGTGGGGTACCAAATTAGTATGATGTGACCAAATGCAGATAACTATTACCTAGCTTCTTGCCACTGTGCAAATATTATAGCCCCATCCCCACCATAATAAATAATTAATCCCTTAGAGTGCCCTACACTGTGTTTTGACAACATTCATAGTTACAGTTTGGTATTTGTGACCGTGGCATGACGATGTACATCATCATGATATCTGATTCTCCCATGCCTGTTGACAACTAGCGCTGTTGTAAAGATATGTAGCTCTATATGGTCTCTTCAGTGGGTCATATATTACTGCTGTGCAGAGGTGAATTAATGTCACCTTGTGAGGGAAGTTAAAGTTTTTGTGTGCTAAAGCAGGCTTCCTTCCAGGGCTGACATGCGTGATCCACCCTAAGACATCATGTCTATTGTAAGCACTAATTACTATTTTTCTTCCCATCACATTTCTTGAAAGGCCCCCCCCAATGTTAAATTATTTTCTGTAAAAGAACATTTTACAATTTTTTTAGAGTGATGAATGCCTGCGCACGCCACAGGAAAATAACCAGACAGTTTCTATTTTGATCAGAGTGTGAAACAAGCAATAGTGTTTGCAGAAAATACTTATCTATACATACAACACCAACTTTTGAGCCAGTTACACTTTATTTCTTACAAAAACACCCCTAATGTGGAATGCTTAAATTCCACTTATTGTCTATAGAAAACAATACGCAAATAGAAGACTATGAATCAATAACATTATGCAGAACACAGATTATTACAAAACTCAACTTCTGTATTGTCAAAAAAATGATTCTCAAAGTATTGTCCATTGCTCACTAAACAGAGTCCTTCTTATGAACCCCCAATTGATCCATCCAAAATGTTATTCCTTTCTTCCTCTTAAGTGATCTGCAGCCAAAACAATTTGAGAATCGCTGTTCTTAGGCAATAATTATCCAAATGAACTCTGATCCTTTTTCACATATCTTTGCAGACTTACAAACGGAATTATTTCTCAACTTAAAACAAATTTATCCTGGGTTGATGAATGGAGCTTGATTGCTAATTTGTCTGGGCCTTCTTCTTCTTTGGTCCTGGGTAGCTGACTGACAAAGCTATCATTAACCCTCCCGCCTGGTGGCGTCTTGTAGGGCAGCAACAAACTGTCTCCATTTTGCTCAGTTGGGTCAGTCAGAGATAAATATAATATAATAAACGTACAACAGTGAGATCCACAAATTAATGGAATGAAGGTCCCTAGCTGTGATTGAGAAGAGAAGCAAGCAACAACACTAAAAAAAAACACTGCCAGCAAACAAACCTCTTCATCAGACTCATTCACCAGCTCGGCATAATTTTTCTGGATAAGAGACATAGTTAGCTTAAAGATAGCAAGACATTACTGTTTACATTTTTGTTTACCTTGGTGTTACTTTAATGTAGTATACTTTTTATTGTTGCATTATTTCCTTTCTCCAAAAAAAATTTGTTTGTTTGTTTACTGTATACCTTAATTAACAAGATAGTGCATTGTGAAAAAAGTCACTTAATCTGATACATGTATTGTCATATTTGTTACTTTCCTTAATAACTGAAAATGCTTCTTCATTATAACTAAATTCTTTAATATTGCCGTAATAGATACTGAGATGATTTTTACTAAAATTTCTTGAAAACCATTAAACGTTTTAAAATGACTGCTTATGGGCAGGCGAAAGTTAAAAAACTATGAAAACAGTTAATGTTTCTTTCAACGTCTAATTATAACATACATTTTCTGATATGTTAAGATAATAATGAAGACAATTTCCAATGTGGCGTTTTGTTCAGACCAAAGGAACCTCATGCATTTGATGGACAGGAACTGTTTTGTGTTGTATCCTAAATTCTGGGTTCTATCCAACACACTCCAAACCACTTAAGTGTACCTGCCAACTAACAGATATGCTTGCCCTCTCTGACATGTGGCACCCGCAAACGGAGAGTAAGGCAAATATTTAGCCATAAAAATATCATCAACATCATCTCCATTTTCGCTCCTCATGGAGAATGAAACCACCAGTGCAGACTATGCCAACGCATAAACTCTTGCAGCGATGGTTTCTGTAGCTATTTGTTGTACATGATGTGGTTGCAAAGTTCATGCACAACAACCTCCCATTAGTCATCCTTTCATGAGGGAGCAGTGGTCCCATTCTTTCTTCATCTCCTCAGTGACCCCCAAACTACATGGCGGCATCTCACAGAAAAAGCTCATTTAAAAAGTTGCACAACTTCAGATACATACCCCTCTGATGCTTTCTCCTCTGTCATGTATTGGTGCTGGCTCCCTTTCTGGAACACTCTATGGACAAGAATAAAGAATGATATCATGAGCATTTTTTTTTTAACCGCTACCTCAAACAGAAGTACTATATGATGGATGTATCAAAATTAGAGGCACACATCTAAAAAAAAAAACAACTTAACAGTAGCATGACAAGAGTCAGAAATACAAGACTTTTGGAGTCACAGCAAGAACCCTGAAAGCAACAGATAAGAAATGATGTAATTTGAGACTCGCCTGTCATGATTACTCTTCAGCTCTGTATGGAGCATAGGCTTGCAACCAATTCATGCCAAATCCTCCTGTCCCGTGCCAACAGCTCAAGGACTTTCCAGGCTCTCTTTATCCCCTTCATTTCTTCTATGTGTGTTTTTTGGTCTCCCTCAACCTCTTACCCTGAGGATTCCGGAACAAGGATTGCCTTGTAATGCTATCAACAAGTGTTGATGGAGTCGTTTGTATAAATATGTCTCCATGGTTACTTTGTTTCCTACTAGAGTTACTTGCTCTTGTGCTAACTTCCTCTTCCTGCTTTTCTGGTTCTAAAACATGGCTGATTAAAATATGTTGATTTACATCTAGTGGGTTTCAGGCATATGGTTATGCTACATTTTGTGAGAATGTTTGACAGCCAGCCACATCTCGTTACATCTACCAACATCCACTCTAAACAATAGTAAGTATCAATAAGTTTCCTCAGTGTTTGTCCTATCCATCACCAGCACCGTCTTCCATCCCCTGTTCCACTGGCGTCTGGTTCTTGTCATCAATTCTGCATTAGTGATCCGATTGGTCCATACTTACTGAAGCTCTTTGGGCTTAATGTTTCTAAAGGATGGGGGTAGTCAGCCTCAAGCCCAACACTTCCCAGTCACCTTTTATGACATGCTTTATAGGTTTCAGTGTTCCTGTTCTTTGCTCCCTTTTGGGCCCCGATAACACACGGGCTATTATACTCATTTGACATACACTGTGGAAACTGACTTCTTGCTCGACTTATCAGTCGCTAGCACTCTATCCTCAGTGGAAATGAAAATAGGAGGAGGCCAAAGAACTCAAGAGGACAGACACTATGGCAGAAGTGAAGGATGAAAAGATATGCCTGCAGAGAGACAAAGGATAAGGTGGAGAGATGAGATGATCATAAGAATACAATCATTGAATGATCAAACAAGGAAGCCAAAGGCATTCAGAACCTGACTGCTAAATGACAAATATGATGCACCAACATTAGCAAAATGGTAAATAAGGTCTCATTAAGTGAGCAGGCCTGCGCAGTTCCTGGGATCTCTGAGGAGATAAAAAAAGAATAAGGCTACCAACCCCTCAGGCATGTCGACTAATAGGAAGTTACGTCTGGGGCTGGCAACCTCATCATGTAAAACAGACCGTTACAGAAACCACCAATGAAAAAGCAGATGAATGCTTTGTTGCAGGCTTCCTGCAATGGGACAAGCTGTAGCAGTGGCTCCATGCTCGAAAGGGAGCAAACTGGGAAATAATGATGATGACGAAGCAATATCTATCACTGCAACAAGATAAATAATATTCAATAATCTGTTTATAAATTTGTTTCCCACAATGAATGTCTCATTCACCTCAATACTTTACTCCTTTTTTTTCCACACAATTAAAAAACAAATTACAGGCATGTAACGCAGAATTCGAAATGCCCGGGATGGCTGTGTTTTGGTAATTTGATTTTTTTTGGTTTTTGCCCAAAGTAACCCAAGTCACCAAAAAATTGGTTTGGAAATCGCCCAAAAGTCGGCCGAAAAACCTTCTGATTCTCAGATTCTGTTTTTTTTTTCTCTCTAACCAGCGGCACTCGAGCTTTCCAGCCCTTTTTGGCCCAATGACATGTCATTGCGAGGCTGGGGAGACAGTGGACTTTCCTTCCAACCCGGTCAGGAGCTTTGCTCCTTCCCATCCACAGAGGGTTTATCTGCAGGAGCCGTTCAGGTTATTCAGTCAAATTCCCGGTCGATGACACTCCTACAAATGCCGGCGCCCGGGCTTGAACCTTGAAAACCTGGTCGCTAGCGCAACGTCTTAACCATTACACCAGCGCGGCTCCCCAGATTCTGGGTTATGCACCTGTATAATAAAAAAAAATTTTCATCTTGAATTTTACCAACTCACTCTGGCTGGAGTATGAATAGGTGCTGAATTGTCTGGATCAGTCACAGGAAACTCAATTCCTTTCTGCTTCAGCTCTAGGAATACTTTTTCTACCTCCTTCAGCTCATTAATGCCACGGAATGCATCAGCCCAAGTCTAGAGAGAATGAATTAGGATTGGCTATCAGAGTGTTATCTCACATGTGTAAAACACTTGTCTAAAAAACTGTAATGCAAAAAAATGTCAATACTAACAGAGCTTAACTCGAAAAGATGAGGAAATATTTAATGATGATGCTGGAGTGATATGGGAAAGATTAACTAGGAGTAAATGATGTAGAAAATATGATGGTTGATTGAAAGGTTTTTGTTTCAAGGTGTTTAATTTACCAGAATTAGATCAGTAACATAATTTTTAGCATACTAATAGCTTACATAATATATTACTGTTTTTTCACCACGTAGCCACTGCATTTACAAAGAAATTGATACTACTGCTGTTTCTGTTAACTGACGTTTGGTAATGACAGCAAAATGATGGTATAAACCGTGTATATTTTACTTGTTTCTTTGTTGTCATAATAGTGTAGGTGTTTCTAAATTTGGGGAAGCTGATGTTCACTTCACTGAGTGCCAAAATTCTAGTTTTCATCATTTAACTAATCAAAAAGCTGATATGTCACTTCACTGAGTGCCAAAATTCTAGTTTTCATCATTTAACTAATTTTTCATCTCTGGTAAACAGTGTAACAAAGTATTTAAATTCATCTGTTTAGTGGACTTTGATGTTACCAACGGTGATCCTTAAATAAATATATTTTACTTATTAACAGTACTAAAGTTTTTCTTGTTCTGCTTTTATTTCCATGTCATGTTCCATATATATGGTGCTAAGGATGCTATATGCCCATGCACACGTTCGCTGCCCTTTCGAAATAACAACAAATCATTATCAACATAGCAAATTCTTTATGGTAGAGATCTATGGTAAATGTTTCTCCAATTTGTAACAACAGTTGAAAGGAAAGATAAATTAAAACAAAAAAATTGTATATCTTTATCAGATGATTATTGCTCTGTGTAATTCCCTGGAGACAAAAAAAGAACATAACACTTCTTATAGTACGTCATATGTACTAGTATGAGGTTGTGCACAGACCTGGCAACCTCACCATGTACAACAAAGTGATACAGGAACCAAAGCTGTAAGCACATATGAATGCTTTAGTGCAGGCTCCCTGAAAGGGGACCAGCTGCAGTGGTGGCTCCATACTCCTTAAGGAGCGAAGAGAATAAGATGATGTTCATCAGAACATTCTTTTCTTCTACTTACCTACTTTCTTAGTCGTTTCACTTCTCCCTGGGGTGTACAGGTTTGCCAGAGAGAGCACCATACTATCCCATCGGCTGTCTTCCTCCTGGCCTGGTTCCAATCTAGTCCTTGGTCCTTCAGAGATTGTCTAATGTTGTCCTCCCAGCAGACTCTGGGTCGTCCTGGAGGTCTGGATCCCTGGCTCTTAGTTTCCCATTACTTGTCATGGTAGCCGATCATCTCCGATTCTGCAGTTTCTTGTAATCAGTTTTTAAATTATTGTCTTCAACTGCTGAAACAGCAATTCTTAAGGATATCCCTACAAGCAGGCTTTAATTTTTTTCCTGCCGCTGTCTTGTACTCTTCATCATCAGCTGCCATCTCCACATCGAAGGTCGACTGCAATGGATCTCCGACTTCTGTCTCTTGTCTTGATGGATACTCTTTCCTGTCCATCTCTTGATGTTATCTTCCCAGCTGTCTTCCTCTTGCACATTTGCCTCCTAAATTACGCATATGTAATAAAACCTGAATCATGCTCAGAATTTTCTCTTGAACAATTAGAGGAGGGTCATTCTTTGGGCCAATTATCTTGATAAGGTCATGAAGAAAATCTTTGTTGGCCACCTGGACATGAAAGCGACGGCCGCAGTTTTTCACACATGACTCTATACACTGAAATGTGTAATAATATATCTCTTATGGTCAGGTCAATGATGCAACTTCAAATATATTCACATTTTATTTCGCAATGAACTGTTATACAAGATAACATGATGATAATTTTTGTATGGACTCATAGTCTGAACCAGCAGTCAGTACTTGAATGTGTCTGCAAGTTTACTTTACTACTTTATCTGAGATAATTACTGACATTGTTGTTAATCATCTACTCTGGGGTATAGAGGTTTGCTTGAGAGAGTGCCATGCTATCCTATCAGCTGTGTTCTTTCTTGCCTGGTTCTAATCTAGTCCTCGGTCTTTCAGAGACTGTCTAATGTTGTCCTCCCAGCGAACTCATGGTTGTCCTGAAGGTCTGGATTCCTGACTCTTGGTTTCCCATATTTATCATGGTAGCTGATCTCCCATTCTGCAGACATGGCCAAACCATCGTAACTGGGACTGTTCCACTTGGGTCTAAAGAGGCTTGGTTTTGAGGCCATCTGGTTGCGGCCATGTCTCTTCTTGTTACTTCCACCAACTTTCCTCAGATATCTCATTTCTGAGATTTGGAGCTAGCCTTTGTGGGTTGTAGTCATTGCCCATGACTCGCATCCATAAGTCAAGACTGGATGCGGTATACAACCATCTTCATCTTCTTGCCAAATTCTCTTTTTCTGAGGAATCCTCAATTTATGGAATGAAAAAAGTCTCCCAGCTGCTGCTCTTCATGTAGCCAATTCTTCTTAGATACCTCCCATCAAGTCTATGACAGCTCCAAGGTATTTAAAGTGCCTGACCTGCTCCAGGATCTGTTCTCCCAGTATAACCTGATGCCTTTTTTGCTCTTGTGATATCACATGGTTTTTGTTTTGGAGCTGCTGAAGACCGTCCTTCACTTCTCCAACTCTTCCTTCCAGACTTGCAGGTTGAATTAAAGATGTGCCTCTGATTTAACAATCAGGGCAACATCATCAGCAAATGTCAGCTCTGAAATACAGACCTGTCTCATCTTCCAGTACCCCACTGAATACTTTCTTGTCCTCTCCTTACATGCTTTGATGACATCGTCCATGAGGATTAAAATGGTAAAAGTAGTCCCACAACAGATACTGCCATAGGGGAGTGAAGTGTTAGAGACTTCACCACACTAGGTCCAGCATCGAGAGGTGGGGTGCCTCGCTGACTTTTCCTTCCCTAACTCAAAGAGCAGAGTCAGGTACATATTTACAGCTGGGTAGACGAGCTTGTCAGTACCTTGCATCAAACTCGGCACCTTTGCCATGGGAGTCCAGTGCTCTAACCACTCTGTCAGTCGGACTCTCCCATGAGGAGTATGAAAAAATAAAGTGACAGAATATCACCCTAATCCTGAACTTTTCTGACTTTTGGTTTGACATCTTCACATGATTTCTGCAAGTCTTGTGGAAGGTCTGTATAGCATGGATCAGAGGTGCTGGAATGTTCTACCTTACCAAGCAGTCCCAAAGTTTGCTCCAGGGCACCTTGTCAAATGCCAAGAAACAAAGATGCATCTCACCTTTACACTCAAACTAAGCCAAGATACATGAAAACATATAACATGGAATTCTTACAATTCCTTCACTCATTACACTTCAAGTCCCAAAGAAGCATGTTCCTTCAACAAACGTATGCCAAGTCCTCAGCTCAAGGCCTTGCCATGTCTTTCATATCATTTTAACCTCTTTCTCCAGTTCTTTTCTCCATGTGTTTTTTTGTGTGCCTCACTCTAATTCTCTTACTCTAGGTGTTCCAGAACAAGGACTGCCTTGTAATGCTATCAACAGGTCCCTCAATGTGCGTCCTCTCCAATGCCAGTGTCTTTGTAACGTTAAAAGATAAAAACAGCAGAAGTTATGACCACAATATCTACGTTAAGGACTAGATGTACAAAAACAGAACAAAAGAAAATGTAAACTAATCAAAAAAATTTTCTTAATTGTAAAACTATGTATAAAAACATAGCAATTGAAAGGAGTTACATTATCAGTTTAAAAATAACGAAGGTCAAATAACTGATTTAGCACAAAAATCAACATTTCTATACATCTGCTGAATATAAAAGCTGGTTTGTATAATCATTTTGGTTATGGTAATTTAACATGGGCAAGCATTTTTTTTTTCATCGTTTTCCTACTGACCCGATTGGGTAACAAAATAAGTGATGTTCGAAAGAGATATTTACAAGATGGCCTGTAAAACTGGTTTTATAAGAATACTAATAATAAAATCATTAAAAAGTATCTCTTGCTTGTTTTTTTAACTACTTTTCTATGACACTAATAAATTTGGCGTAGGTGGTCTGTGAATTAATAAAAATAAAAAAAAAGACCACCTGCTGACAGATAAAAATCTTTTTTTAAATAGATCTTATAGGCAGAGAATATTTTGATGATCCCACAAGCATAACAAACTACAACTCATCTCATCTGCAAATTAAAAAAAAAAAAAAAAAATTGGGCTGCTAAACAAACTAACCTTAATCTGGCTGGCAAAGCAGCTACCTCTAATTTTATTGTTATTGCTAATCAGAATCGACCTCATTGCACTCCGGACAAACCCATAGGTGCTCAGTCTCCTTCAGCAAACGTCGAAGAGTATGAATGCTAATTGTACCTGTAGCACGCTGGTTGTACATACGACGGTGTAGTGAAATTGACAGAGATACAACGGTAAAATCCCTCCAAAGATAACATTTAAGGATAAAAACATAATGCGTAGGCTGCAAATAGTACATGATCGCCTAGACCGCGGGTCATCATCCTCCATAATAACTGACTTGCTAAACAGGAGGGGAACGGCGGATCAAAAAGGAAAAATATGACTGGAAAGATTGCGTGAGACTAGAAAGGCTAAGGAGACGCAATTGGGGGGGGAAACGGAGAAAAGTCACGTTTCCCAAGTTGACATAAAAAGTAAGCAACTCGACAGAAGGGACCTTAGATATAATACGCCACAGTCATTTATTGGACGCTTTTGCAATACCAAGCCCTTGATTTGAATTCAGCGGCTAAAACGCAGATGTTTGGAATATTACAAAATTTAAAAAGTACTTTTTTCTTAATATTAATGTTAGGAATATAAAAATTAGCTGGCCGGATGGCCTATTCTGAGCAGTGAACTAATATGTTCTTAATTTTACAGACGGATAGATAATATTGAAGATAATGACAAAAGACAGTGTTGTTCACATCATCGCCAGACTGTATTGAATCTAAAAGTGTCGCTAATTGCACAAAAAAACACGACCTCGAAACGCAGGTGTTCAAATCTACGTAGTATGGAAGAGAGGGTTTTTTGGGTGGTAGCTGTGTCTAAATATAACTTTTAACGACAAAATTTTGGAGGGGAGAGAAAGGTTGGTTCAAAAATCGAGTACATTTTGTAGAAACACAAGTAGAGACGGACAGACTAACAGATAACCATCCATACTTGACTGAAGCATGACTGAAATGACTTTATGGGAGGAAATTTGAAATTTAAAATAAACCTAGGCAGTGATTGGCCACAGACAATCATATCATTAGCGCTCAGACGCGAAAGTGGGGTCATTTCTCAATAGTTGTTCAGTGATAGACACAGATTTTAAAGTGTGGTGATTTCCATATGAAAGAAAGTGTAATAAATTTAGGGACGCCATACTATAGCCAGCAGCTCAGCTGAGTTTTGCTGGCAATTCTGTGTTATTTATTCATAATCTGGTAAGATTGAAATTATTTCTTTGTATATTTTGAATATTGTTCATGTTCGAGTGATTTGATACTGCCATATCAAAATCTAGCCTTACAAACAAGTAGGGATTTGCTCTAGACCCCCCGCCCTAGTCAGGGTCTAGGGACCAACAATGTACATAAACTCCAGCAAGGATTATGCAAGACAGATCAAGTGTTGAGAATAATGAAACATATTACCTATCCTCTTTTAGGGCAGACAACTAATAAATATTTTTCAGAACCTATAGTCTGGGAGGATCTAGCTGATGTAAAACCACCATGGTAAATGTGCTGTTTGGTCAGAGAGATCTGACCTGTCTGTATGATGTGGTTGTTGTGTCAGTGTTGTGTCCAGACGTGGGTAGAGAATAGATTTTGACACATGGCCCATACTTTGATTGCAGAGCTGCGAGTTTCTGTTGTCAACAAAGCAGTGACTATTCAGTTGGTGACTTTACTCGAGTGTATCTGTGCAGTACTTGTGACAGAGACCACCATTATTGCCCGCCAGCACGGAGAGGTGGGATCATCAGTTTTCAGCACCAGAGCTGCAACGACAAGATGAGTGAGCCTCTGGTCTGCTGGACATTCACCAACCCCGTTTAGTTACTAATACCCTCATAAAAATTCCCACCATTTTCTGGACACTGTGTAGTCAATATAGACAGGTGTGATGAGGCCACCCCAACAGCACAAACAGTAACTATCCTCCCAAGTAGATGACTACTAGAACATTTTAATAAAACTAACTAGTATAGTACATATATATGTACACTATTGCATTTATGATATAATATTCCATGCATTTCTTTCATAATTTCTAAATCCTTTTAAGTTCTGGTCAACCTAAAAAATTGATACAGAACAAAATAAATGTAATATAATTTTATCAAAAATTTTACACACGTGAGTTAGTTCAGTGTATTTTAACATTTATTAATATTATTAGTCTTGTTAAATATCTGTGGGTATATCTATAACCTATTACACCACACTACATAGCATAACCCTAGACACTTTACGTAGCCACATTCATTAAAAAAAATTAAGTGTGAGGTCGTAGTGGTAGCAAGAAAGGCCTTCTGACAATTCACAACTACATTTTATCTCAGGAGCCTTCACAGCTGGCCTCATACAATTACATTTAGTAATATCACCATCATACAATACCATCAACACCACTACAGACGGATGCATCCTATTATACGCACAGGAAAATAAAATACACCTAACCTCATAGGCAAAGCAAAATGAACTTTTGAATCAAATAACACCGTCAGGGAAAATAACTTCCATATCCATTACAAATTTACTTAACCTGATATAACAGCCAGATCAAATATGTATTAGCACATGCCTTCATAAGAACTACCACCACAATCGATGTTATAGATCCTCATCATCACCATTCTCCTTTGTGCTCCCTATGGAGCATGGAACCACCACTGAAGCTGGTCCCCTTGTAGGAAGCCTGCATCAAGCAGTTAATTGCTCTTGCAGCTATGGTTTGTGACAATTTGTTTTACACGATGAGGTTGCCAGCCCCCAGCCGCCCCACCGAGCAACCTCGTATTAGTCGCTTGTGTGACTTGCCTAATGGTGCAGAAGTCCTGTTCTTTCTTTGTCTCTTCAAAGATCCCTGGGAACCACACCGAGGCCAATGGATTCTTAAGGAAGTGATACAATGTTAGTTCAAACACATTCTTTCCCCGAGAAGCAAAAAAATGTAATAACTCACAGTCAGACAGTACATCACAGAAGTGTAGTTCTTTCCCACAATTTGAGACAGTTTCTTGCGGAATGCTCGGATGGCATCTTTAGGACTGAATAATGATATCCATTTATGAGACAATTATTACATAACTGAAACACTCTAATCATGAATATAAACAAACACACACACAAATATATATATATATAGCAGGTTTCCAGTGTCTACTGTTCTCCTTCTTTCTGTCTTACGAGTGCCTGATATTTGTCTCTATGTGTTTATTTATTTATTACTCACAAGCCTCTGGTTTCCTTATACATTTATTTTTCTAATCATGAAAGCCACAGTTTAAATTTGTTCACGTTTACTATTCCATATGCTCATATGTGTTCCATATGCACATATAATAATGACAGGTAAAATCTGTCAAAAAAATTTGTGATAACGAATAAGCCCCCCTTGTAGTTTCCAGGAGGGAGGATCCTCTGAACAGATAAAGAAAAAATAGGACTACTCTCAGGCATAGCGTAAAAGGTGACTAGTATTAGGTGGTGTGTGGGGGCCGGCAACCTCATCACGTAAAATAAATTGCTACAACCACATCATTGCCGGGGTTTGTGGCTTGGTGTAGGCCTCTGGCATTGGTGGCTCCATGCTCCTTAAGGAGGCAGAAAGGAGATGCTAATGATTAGGATAATGAATAAACTTAATGTAACTTATCTCAATATAAGAAAATAAAATTAATGAAAGGAAAATCTCATACGTAGTTTTGGTAAATTTTGGAAACAAAATACTAGTATCTTTATTCAATGCCGTACTAAAATGTTAATGTATTGCAGCAGTAGATATAAACAAACAAGAAGAAATATGTACGCTTGCATATGTTACAGGCACATTTATTTTGCTGGTTTATTAGTAAGTACTAATTATTTCATATTACTAACTGTTAAAGGAAATAAAACATGATTGATTGTCCACAATCAGCAAATATAATAGTGAGAACACAAAAACTGGTTGGCAGATGAACTAGTCTCCATACCGCAGGAAATCATGTGCCTTCTTAAAACAGCTTTCATTGTTTAGTAATTAAAATATAAAAAGAACAAACTAGTCGATAAATTTAGAAAAAATATGCCTTCAAAATTGAAGCCATTGTATGCAAGGTAAGTGCCCTGAATTCTTTTCCAATTTAAATTACCAAGTTATCTAATTGGTTCACAAGTTCTTCAGCTTTTTCTTGCAATGCATAGACAGGCAAACTGACATTAACAGTGCTTCTTTCAATTGCATGCATGTTAAAAATGTACATTCATTAAGTCTTAATGAATGGAAAACATTAATGCACTCAGTTGCTAGTAAATATGCTGATAATAGTACATATTCTTTGCAAAGAAAATACAAAGTACAGCCATTAGTTATAGCTAAACTTGTGACTTAATTGAACAATTGAATGATGCTTATATCAAACTAAACAGAAAACAAACTGAATTTTATGAAAGCAAAATTAATCACTCCTTGATTCATGACCAAACTGTAATGTTGCTTTCATTTTCCTTCTTCTGTTTGTTAGCTATCGGCTAAACACATGAGCTCTTCTCACTAGGAGAAATAATAATACAAGATGTGAACTTAGCAACAACAGAAACAAAGTTTTGGGACGAAAACTGATATCAAAATAAGAATAAGCAACACACACAGCGCCTGATTGGCAAAGTGGTTAGAACGCTTGTCTCTCTAAAGGCAAAGTTACCGTGTTCCAGGTTTGATACTTGGCAGAATCATGTTCCAATCTACACAGCTGTAAATTGGTACCTGGCTTTGCTCTTGAGTTAAGGAAGGCAAAGTAGTGGGGAAGGGAACTAGCCACCCCACCCCACAAAGCTGGACTTAGTGTTGTGAGGTCTTCTTCTTATTTAGTGTTATTTTTTTTTTTTTTTTAAATTTAAGTCAAATGTAATCGATCCGCTAATGACAATATCAGTTTGCGATAAACGAGTCCAAAGCACAGGAGGCGGATTTCATTATTCAGCATATTTCATGGAAAGTTAATATTGTAAAAAAAATTTTGTTAGAGCTGTAAATTACATTTTTTAAAATGTAGTTGTCAGTTGTGTGTATGTCTTCAAAATAACAATAATACAAAACAAAGAAAAACACTTTGCCTTCTACACAAAAATAACAATAATACTATACAAGGAAAAACACCTAGACTCCTAAACAAAAATAACAATAATGAATAAACCACTGATCTATGTAAATGTTTCACAAATTTAAAATTTTAAAGTTCTGTGCAATATGAAACAGGTTGAACTTTTGTTTAACAGTGGTGGCTATTAGATACATGTCTCGTTTGATCTTTCCAGCACATTCTATCTTTCACATCATTTAAAAGAATGATAATTAAACAATTACAGCCACATAATAAACAATTTCATATTCTCTGATAACCTTCTACTGCAAGGCAAAACCATAACTCCTCATCAACAAGTAAGAAACAGGATGACCGAGAAGATGAACTTTCTAAAGTCTGACAATGGAATGGAATAATAAGCTGGTGATATTGTATGACGTGGAGTGCTGGAGAGTAACAGAAAAGGAAATGTCCAGATTATCCTCTTTCCACACAACCTGCCTAAGGAAAATTCTTCAAATTTTTTGGCCGAATCCCATCTCCAACCAGGAACTGCTTACACAGTGCAGTCAAAAAGGCATGCACACCATAATTGCGGTCAAAAGCTGGAATAAGTTGGCCATGCCTCAGAAGGGTCCTGACACCATCATCAGAACTGTTATGCTATGGACCCCAAAAGGATGGTGAAAGAGAGGCAGACCAAAGACAACCTGGTGAAGAACAGTGGAGGCTGAGATGCAAGGCATGAACCAGAGTTGGGGCATTGACTGAAGGATGGCCATCGACCGAGCAAAATGGGACAAAAAAAGGACATCGCTAGGCGTGATGCCCACTGACTGCTTTGTCAGTCAGGAGGTAAGGATCCAAGACAAAGAAAAAACATTAGAAACTGAATTTTACACCAGAAGAGTGGACATTTTTCAAAGATACTGTCTGAAGTTTGCAAATATTTCACAACTCTGAAGTGAGCTTTTAAAATGCTTCAAAAGATGTTGACACTGTCCATGAACTTATTATATTGTCTGAAGAAATGAAGAAAGTTCTAAAAGATTAAAGTATATTATTTAAAAGGAATAAAATAAGCGTATCTTGGGTTAATTTCCTCACCCATCCTCTGTTTCATTAATGACATCACAGACTTCCATGTACAAAGCCCAGTTCTCAGTTGCTTGAGTGCCATCTGTAGCCTGCTCTAAGAAGCAATAAAAGAAGACAAAAATTACTGAAGAACTATTGTTAACACTCAATAAGAACTTATGGAGGAAATGGATTTCACAATAAATATGCCTGAGACCTAGAACAGATCCTGCACAGTTTTAGAAAGCCATACTAACAGCAAAACAGAGCAAGAAAATGAACTCTCATATTTACACTACTCTTGTGTATTATAAAATTAATTTAGACAGACACAGGCACTATTAAAATGCTCTTTCACTTACTATTTAAATAATGCAATAATGGCTGAAACAATTCCCCAGCAGGAGATAATATTTTGAAGATCATATTATCTCTTACTATGTCACTCTCCAAGAAAGATTCATATTTTTACTGCCAATTCTTTATAGGATTACTTGTATCACATTATTAATACTGCATAAAGTTATATTTTTTTAATGAATTAAATACCAAGTACCAACACTGTATGAAGAAAGAACTACAGAGTGGAAAACAAAAGCCAAAAGAAATAAATCATAGAAAATAAATACAGTGAAATGCCAAGAACATAAGGGCTTAGAGAGACATGGTTGAAGGCCTATGATTTGCAGTGGGGAGCAGATGCCAGGCAAATATGTGAGGTAAAAATAAGTATGTCTTGTGAACATTAAATGAAATATCCTTTATCAATTCCACATGGGTTGGTCATGATAAACTATTCCAGAAGGAAAGGCCTAAGTGATCGAGAAATTAAGTCAAACCCTGAGGTTCTACTGATCATTTTCAGACCCAACTAGATGGCCAGTCTGTCAATTAGGCTTGGCTATCTTGTAATTCCAGTAGTAGCACTTGATCAAGATGAAAATTATGCACCCTCCTGTCTGCAATAACAAGTATGAAGTTACTACCACACAATATCATGGCTTGGAGAAGAGGTGAGGATAAAGTTTTATGCTTCTAAGATGTGTTGGTCTAAAAGCCTCTAACAGTTAAAGCCTAGCTTCTAGCATTCTCATGGCAGGCCTGTTACCACCAATAAGAGAAGGGGACGAGGGCAGGTCTCTGGCACCCCATAACCGAAAGCTTTGGAGCAGACAAGTACCAAAGGAACAAGAAATGAAAAGCAGATACTGGAGATGTACTGGACACACATTGAGGAAACTTGTTGGTAGCATTACCAGACATTCCTTGTTTTGGAATCCATAAAGATATCCTTGTTTTGGAATCCATAAAGATATCCTTGTTTTAGAATCCATAAAGATATCCTTGTTTTGGAATCCATAAAGATACGAGAAGTAGTGGCAGACTGAAGAACACATAGAGAAGAGAACTGAAGAGTAAAATGAAAATGGTGAGGAAGACTTGAAAAGAATTTGAGCTGATGGCATTCAACAGGAGGACATGACATGCGTTGCTGAAGGCCTTTGATACTTGGAGAGATAAAAGGTACTGACTGATGGATTTCCATCACTTCTATAACAATTTTCCTGTTGCACACCAAAGTTCGGCAGCTAAAATACTTTGGCCACATAAAAAGGCATAACACCTTTCAGAAGACCATAACAGAAGGGAGAGTTGAAGGCAAACGTGCAAGGGGAAGACAGCGCTAGAAGTGGGAAGATAACATCAAAAGATGGACAGGAAAGAGTCTATCAGAGTGCACCACCAAGACAAGAGACAGAAGACGTTGGAGATCCATTACAGCCAACCTTCGTTGTGGAGATGGCAACTGATGAAGATGATGACACCATTTCAATCCTTCTATTACGTGCAAGAACCCATATATAAAATAGTATGTAACTCTGGATTGTCACAATGGTTGCTCTTTGTATTTCAGAACATACATTAGGCCCTCCTTACTGTTTTAGCTGAAATATTTCATGCTCAACTTGAATTCCTTATATTTCCAAATGACATGAAATCCCTTCTTGCCTTCTCTATCCTTATTTTGATATCACTGTATGTTCCTCCAACTATGATGTTGCTACCAGATGTAAGCCCATTTGCAACTCTACATCCTGTAGAGGAGTACTTTCAAGCGTACTCCAGCTATCATTTCTTTTCATCTTTGTCTTTTCTCTGTAGATTGTATAACCAAGTTGTTTTGAGCTATCATCCATTTTCATTTTGTCTTGCACCTTTTTGTTTAAAATTTAAAAAAAAATATTAATGATGAAAATATCCCGTTCAACCTCTGATGGGTTATAATTAGGATACATATTGTTTTCAATTCCAAATAATATGAACAACTGCCGATATGGGAAAGTGGCATCACACCTGTCAAATTATTGTAAATAGGGCAAATCGCAATTACTGATTATGTTTGTATGTTTAAAAAAAAAAAAACCCAAATAAACAAAAACTACATAAAACTGAATAAAATCAAGCAGAAATTCCAAACAAGAATAATATTAAGGGGGAGGGGTGTTATATAACTGACTAACAGATATTTAATTGACTTTCATCTGTTAAAAGTCATATGATTTGTAAGAACAGCATCAGACCTTCACATTCCCAATTACCATATATTAAACTTTGTTTGTGCTAAATATTGTTTGACTATATTACGCAGTTCCTTAGGTCTGTCTATTTTTAACACTTCTATATTTCTAGGTAAATTTGATGCCCACAATAATCTAATATTGGTATTCTCATTTGTTCATACCTTTTACATTTTAACAAGAAATGCTCAATATTATTGTCTTGAAGACATCCTGCACAGTAAGGTTCTTCTATTCTGAAATAGTCTTTTCCCAGCTGTAGTCTGTAATTTTCTTGTTGGAGCCTTGAACATCTTATATGCAGGTCTTCCTTTCAGATTTTTTATCCCACTCTGCTTTCCATTCATCTGTTATTAAATCTTTAATTAAGCTCTTAATCTCTGATTTACTCATTCCTACATTTATTAGATTTTTATCAGATCTACCTTTCTTGGCTTTTTTATCTGCCTTTTAATTTCCCTCTATGCCAAAATGTGAAAGCATCCAAGCGATTAAGACAGAACATCCTCTGGAATGTAGGTATGAAGTAGCTAGAAATATCTCCTCTGCTATATCAGGGCTACTACTTTCTTGTAAGTTTCTAAGTGCTTGAATTGTTGAAAGAGAATCAGTTAAAATTGTTAGTTTCTTGGGAGGGTTATTAGATAATATATCTAGTGCTTTTAGTATTTCCACCATCTCTGCACCTGGTTTCAGTTATGGAAAAAAGGAAGATAAGCTAATAAAATATGGGAAAGCTGCAGATGGTATTCCTGCAGAAAATATCAATGCCGACATGTCAATCATGTATAATGAAAATCAGTTTTCAAAATAGTCGAGGGTATAAGTAGATCGCATGTTTGTTGACACTTTTTACATGCGTTTATTTATGTCGGAAGACTAATCAAAAAAAAATTTGTCATCCACAAGTAAATGGCTAAATAAACCTTAACAGTTCGTTAATAAAATTCTCATGAAGCATTCATATGATACACTCTTACTCTACTTCGTGTTAATGTTTTAGCGACCCTTTTTTAGTAACATACCAATCAGTTGCCCGACTGGCGTAGACAGGGGGTTTCCGTGACCGAAGATGGCAGCCATGTTGATTGTCAGTATTTTATTTTTAGTAACATTACGTCATTTCAATTTTTATGTGGGAACCATCACAGGAAACAGTTTCTTTACCTTTCAGTGGCAGTGAAGCATGAATCTTAAATTTACGCAAAGAAGTGCCCTCCTGTCCTGCGACTATCGCTATCGTTGAGTTTCTTTCCAAGTCCTTATGTAAGGTGGCAATGCGTTCCAGATTAATCCGGACACTCATATAAAGATTGCTGGTGCTGACGCCACCTTCTTGCACGTTGGGATGAATTGCAAGCTCAAGACAGCGATCACCAACCCTGTGTAGTTGTAGTACTCGTTGCGAAGGGAAAGACCACCAGACATAGGAAACCGAAACAGATTTTTCCAGTATCATACAGGCCTACATGACAGTAGTAGCACTGTGCACATATTGCAGCCCTGTGTACATATTGCATCAAAATGCGAAACAAAAGACAGCTTGAACACCTTTTACCCAACCACCCTGGTGGAATAAGACAGCGGAGAAAGCATGGGAAAGGAAAATGAGACAAAGTCATGGCGGAAAACACGAAAGGGAAGTATAATGAAGAGATGAAGGAGAAAAAGCAGAGAGCCTGCAATAAATTCAAGAGAAGCCAAGTGCGCAGTTTGGGAGGGCTTATGTGACACAGGTGGGTACTGAAAAAACTTAAAAAGATATGGTCCTTACATCGAAGGATGAATAGGAACAGTACAAGCGAACCAATTCCTAATATTCTCAGCTCGAGAGAATTAAGACTGATGCCGAAAAGGTTCATGTATTACTCGAATGTTATATTAATCAGACAGATAACGGTGATAAAGCTGCCCGCCTAGAAATTAAAGATCGTGTCCTGGAAAGCGACAGAAGAGGTGACATTTATTTCGACCTCATATCCGAAGAAGACGATATGTGCACTTAAGAAAACAGTAGAAACGCTGCCCTGATAGTGTACAGTCTTCTTCTTCTTCGATCCTTAACCACCGACCGTCAAAGCAGTCAGTGGCCATCACGCCTAGTGGCGTCTTGTAGGGCAACAACAAATTGATTCCACTTTGCACGGTCGGTGGCCATCCTTCGTACAGTGCCCCAACTCTGGTTCATTCTTTGCATCTCAGCCTCCACAGTCATCCGCCAAGTTGTTTTTGATCGGCCTCTCTTTCGCTTTCCTTCAGGGGTCCAAAGCATAGCTGTTCTTGTGATGGCATCGGGGTCTCTTCTGAGGACATGACCAACCCAGCTCCAGCGTCTGCCAGCTATGATGGTGTGCATGTCCTCTTGCTTGCTACGAGTAAGCAGATCTTGGTTGGTGATGGTATTCGGCCAAAAGATGCGGTGAATTTTCTTAGGCATGTTGTGTGAAAAGAGGACAATTTTGACATTTCCTTCTCTGTGACTCTCCAGCATTCCGCACCATAGAGAAGCACAGAAAGCACGCAACTCTGGTATAATCTTAATTTTGTGCTTGTGCTGTATTGGGAGGACTTCCAGATGTTATTTAGGCTAAAGAAGGCTGTTAGTGTACAGTATCACTATATAAAACAGCTCGATGACATGGACATTAAGAATGTGGTGAGTGATTTCAACACCAGTTTACAGAATGCTGAAATGCCGGATAATTGGCTACATAGTTACCTACGGCCACTTCCTAAACCCGGTAAACACCCCACACTTCTCAACAGCTATAGAATTATCACAGTGCAGAATCTCTACGCTAAATTACTTAAAAAGATCGTAGCGAAAAAATAATGAACCACATCGAAAATGCAAAATTCTCCCGGATACCCTTGGAAGCTATAGGACCATGAAAGTAACAAGGGATAACGCTGGAACATTTGCATGTGTACGAGGGGTTCCCGGGTAAACGAGGAACGGCTGTTGTAGAAACTGGCCTAGAGGATGCTTATAACGGTTTAAACTTTGAAAACCGTATGAACTGTGTAATGACTTGCGGTGTTCACTCTTGGCTAACAAGATGGATAGCGGCCGCCTTAACTGAGAGATTAGTTGCATTTCGCATGGGAATGTGGACATCAGACCCAATGCACATTTGTCTGGGGGCTACCCCAGGGTTCTCCACTATCACCGGTGCTGTTTAAGATCTGCTCATCAAAAGTAGCCACTATTCAGCCAAATGGGCTGGGACGAACATTGACTTTTGCAGATGACATATGTGATGAAGTGTACTGAGATTCTGTCTTTCAAATGGCCCATGTCTTTTTCTCCTTGCAATTTGTTCACTTTTTCTAGGAGGGATTACAGGTAATCCACCCCATATTTCTTCTCCTTCATTATTGAGTTACGGTTTTTTCAGAGTGAGATGGCCTGTTACCCGATGAGTGTTTACAACTCTGAGCGAGATCACTGCATTTGGAATGCTGAGGGATTTGGCCTGGTTCTTCAGCTCTGATCTGATGATAAAAAGGCCCGGCTCGGTCTCTCTTTAATGTATACTGAGGACTTTAATTAGCATTTACGAGTGCTGGAGTTCGAGAAAGAGCGATAGGAATGATAACAGGCGGGATGTCCACCAGAGAAGCATCCAGACAATTGAATTGCAACCAGTCCACCATCGTCCGACTGCAACAACGATTAATGGCCACTGGATCCATTGCAAATCGACCCCGTCAAGGTCAACCCAGAGTTACGACACCTCAACAGGACGCATATATACGGCAGCTTCATTTGCGGAATCGGTTTTTGGCGGCAGCTGTAACAGCAAGAGATGTTGTTGGGAGACGTGGAACCATATCAGAGCACACCGTGCGACGTCGACTGCAGGCGGCAGGACTCAACGCCAGACGTCCTCGAGTCGGCCCAATCCTCACCTTACGACACCGACAGCAACGATACCAGTGGGCAGAGAGGCACCGACGATGGACGAGACGTCAGTGGCAAAATGTCGTCTTTTCAGACGAAAGTCGTTTTTGTCTGTCGCATGCTGACGGGCGACTAAGGGTGTGGCGACGAAGTGGTGAGAGGCAAGCCAACTGTTGCATTTTGGAAGCCCACCGATGGGGAGGAGGAAGCGTCATGGTATGGGGCGCATTCAGTTACAATCACCGAACCCGTCTCCACATCTTTAGCCATACTGTAAATGCTGCCACCTATAGGGATGTGCTTCAGGACCACGTTGTGCCCCTCTTCCAGTATCATCCCGAGCTCCAGCTGTACCAGCATGATAACGCACGACCACATACAGCTAGGGCCACCACAGCGTTCCTTCAGGCCAATAACATCGCTGTCATACCATGGCCTTCATTGTCCCCAGATATGGCACCCATTGAACACGTCTGGGACGAGATTGGACGCCAACTCTACCGGCACTGACGACCGCAGACCCTGGATCATTTGCGACGCGATATAACCGAAGTATGGGATCGACTCCCCCAGGATTTTCTACGCACACTGGTTAACTCTATGCGGAGACGCTGCCAGGCTTGCCTTGATGCCAACGGTGGCCAAACGCGCTACTGAGCGCGTTACAATGACAACAACGACATTTGTGACTTTTCAATTTGACCCCTACCTTACATTTGTGACTGTAGTTTTTTTAACGCAGCATGCACTGCTACGCGGATTGCGGGAACCGGTCGGTCAATAGATACTGTTTCCAGTGATATCAAACATGTTACCATTATTTTATTCTCAGACATCTTGGTGAGTGATTCATATAGTGATGCGTAATTAAAGTCGCTCAGTATAATTGCCAGCCACCTACTAGAGTCAAGTCGATTCGCCTTCAGTGGGAATTCGAATTGGGTAAGCATAATTTTAGCGTGGTACTGTCACGAAGTGGATTTAGGACTAAAGGCTGTCTACCTAAATAGACTAGACCCTAGTGGAAAGAAAGACTAAGAAGATAGATTTTAGAAGAAAAATGACAATGACTGTGGGAGATGAGGCTATTGGCGTCAAGGGTCGAGAGCCTAAATTGACTCTCCTTGCCACTAGGTGACGTAATGTTTTGCGATACCCTCACTACCTCTAACTACCAAGACTGGGATAAGGTTTAAGTAACTTAACACCACAGACACCACTATACAGACAACATAAAGGTTGAAGTAAGTGACTGATCCAGCCTATAATTTACAATGGATTTTATTTACACCACAAAATTCATGTAACATACTACAAATAGGAAAAAAGAACACAATAATCAATTAATGTGATTTGGTAAGTTACCCCACAAATCGCCCTCACCCTCAAACCTGAAAATAAGAAAGGTAAGAAATACATCAACTTGTGAAGTGGGATCTCTAACATTTAGATCCGCCTTACTCTGAATCTACTAAATATCATGTAACCACAATCTAACTTCTACTGTCCGTCTGTCTGCAGACGGTTTCTCCTAAACCAATGACGTGGCCACCCAGCTTCTCTGTAGGCTAACTACCCTTCTATGCTAACACAGTGTCCACAAAAGAACTCTTCTATCATCTCCTACACAACTTGACGATGAATTGCTAAGTTCTATTGCTGTTCAGTGTCTGTCTGACACTCCTAGTTTCTACTGAGAAAAAAAACTCCTCCACTACTCTCCTTCTCTCTCTCTCTATCTGGTGCAGTTAAGAGGGATAGTAACCCTTTCCCCTCTTCTCCGCCTGTTGTAGCTGCTGACTTGCTTGGTAAACTAAATTCGGGACGTGGTCTATTGCTGCTTCCAAATAGACGAATTTTTACTTTGCAGTAGCCCGGATACCCCTCTCTTGGGTTCAGGGCTGTCGGGATTATTATGCCAGAAATTCACGACACTTTTTAGGCCCTGCGCCTAGGATCAGTGTGTGCTTAACATGAGCGTAAATAGCTCCGTATTTGGTAAGAACATCTGTTCTTGCTGAAGAAGTCTGTGCTTCCAGCTCCCTGCTCTCTCTTGGGTACAAAGACTTTTGCACCAGTGACCACCCTGTCACCACTCCACTTTCTTTTCTGGCTCTGCCGACTCTTCTTCGCCTGAGAAGACCGGCGAACTTCTAGCCAGCTGAAGGACTACTGAGCCCTAGCTGCCACGCCTGGAAAATATCTGCAGCAACGAATTTCTCTCGAAAGAGCAAATCGGCTCTGTATATGAAATACAGGCGTAGAAGTTCTAAAAATCTGAGAGACTTCTGCCAGGGGACCACGCGTTTTTATTACAAGCCCCGAGGCCGGCGACCACGCTAAGCGTGCGTCACTCCCTGGCTTTGTTCTTAAGCGGGTCAATCTCTGAACCAACCAACATGCCAGGAATCGCCCGCTGTCATTATCTAAATTTAGAACTTACGACCAAGCGGAAAAATTCCGTTGCTGACCTGTTTCCACGCGCTTAAAACTCCCCCTCTACCCCCATCTGATTTCACCCTTACTAATAATTACAGCGCGCTCACTGTGAAATAACAAAAATGCTCTGCCATTTTGTTTACACTATAAATTCCTACATGAACGAATTTCTTCCTGAAAAAGAAACCCTGGGGCGAGTCTAGAAGTTCAAACTACCATTTCTTCTAGAAACCGTAATTAATACTCTACCCAAAAAGTCCAAACTCTATTATTATCATCATCATCATGTGACGTATTCTTTCCAGAACGTTGTCTCCATTACAGCTGCTCTGAACGCATCACGATTCTGGGCAAGTCGACCTGCATCAGCCAAAGACAAGTACAGACTCTCTGTGATGTCCTGGGTCCACCGTCGTCTAGGTCGACCCCTTCCCCTTTTTCCAGGGACCATGCCTTCCATCACTGTTTTTCCAGACTATTATGTCTTTTTATATGACCGAAAAATTTCAGCTTCCTTATTGCGATGGTATTTAGGAGCCAATGTTCCTGTACGTTTAGTGAGTGCAGTACTTCTCTGTTGGTCTTTTTTTCTGTCCAGGGTATTCTCAACATCCTTCTGTAGCATTTCATTTCGAATGATGTAATCTTTTTTTGCAACTGTTTTATTGAGTGTCCAAGTCTCGCAGCCGTATGTTGCTACTGGGAATATACATGCTCTGATCAGTTGTAACTTTGTTTCTTTGCTTGTGCCTTGCCATAGGTTTTTCATCTGTATTAGTTTATGTGAAGCAATTGCAAGTCTTCTTTTAATTTTTACTGCTCAGTTGCCAGAGCTGTTGATGATTGATCCTAAGTATTCGAATTCATTAACACTTTCCAGTTCTTCGTTATCAATTTCAATTTCTGGTTTGGTCTTTACTTTGTCTGTTGTCAATACTTTGGTCTTCTTGGTGTTTAGGTACAGATTCTGGGCCTCGCTGTGTTTTTTGGTGGACAGAATTAATTGTTCAAGTCCTTCTGGGTTGGTCGATAGGAGGACTGTGTCGTCAGCATATCTGATTTCCGGGATCTGGTACCCTTACTTACTTACTTAGTCGTTCCCCTTCTACCGTGAGGTGTAGAGGTTTGGAAGAGAGAGCGCCAGACCATTCTATCAGCCGTCTTCTTCCTGGCCTGGTTCCATTCTAGTCCTCGGTCCTTCAAAGATTGTCTAATGTTGTCCTCCCAGCGGACTCTGGGTCGTCCTGGAGGTCTGGATCCCTGGCTCTTTGTTTCCCATGCTTGTCGTGGTAGCCGATCTTCTCCCATTCTGCAGACATGACCAAACCATCTTAGTTGGGACTGTTCTATTTGGGTCTGCAGCGGATGGGATTTTAGGCCTTGACGAATCGTCTGGTTGCGGACCATGTCTCTTCTTGTTACTTCAACCACTTTCCTCAGATACCTCATTTCTGAGGTTTGGATCTGGCTTTTGTGGGTTGTAGTCATTGCCCACGACTCGCATCCATATGTAAAGACTGGGACATAGGTGGAGCGGTATACAGCCATCTTCGTTTTCTTACCAACCTCTTTCTTGCTGAGGAATCCACGATTTATGGCCTGAAAAAAAGTCTCCCAGCCGCTGCTTTTCGAGTGGCCAACTCTTCTTTGATGCCTCCCTTTCGGTCTATAATAGCTCCGAGATATTTAAAGTGGTCGACCTGCTCCAGGACCTGTTCTCCCAACTTAATCTGATGTTTTCTTGCTTCTCGTGATATCACCATGGATTTTGTTTTAGAGCTGCTTATGACCATCCCTCTCTTCTCCAGCTCTTCCTTCCAGACTTGCAGGTTGGATTGGAGATGTGCCTCTGATTTAGCAATCAGGGCAACATCATCAGCAAATGCCAGCTCCGAAATATAGACCTGTCTCATCTTCCAGTACCCCACTGAATACTTTCTTGTTCTCTCCTTACATGCCTTGATGACATCGTCCATAAGGAGTATGAAGAGGTAAGGTGATAGGATATCACCTTGTCTTACACCAGTGGTGGTCCTGAACTCTTCTGACTTATGGTTTGCTGTCCTCACATAATTTCTGCAAGACTTGTAGAAGCTCTGTATAGCATGAATCAGAGGTGCTGAATATTCTTCCTTGCCAAACAGTCCCAAAGTTTGCTCCAGGGGACCCTGTCAAACGCCTTTTCCAGATCTATGAAACAAAGATGGATCTCACTCTTATACTCAAGGGCCTTTTCACTCAGCTGTCTGAGTGTGAAGATTAGGTCTTGAATACTTCGGTTTGCTCGGAATCCGCACTGGACCTCATCCAATTGTGGCTCAGCTAGGCGTCGGAGTCTCTGCTCTAGGATTCTAGAGTAGATTTTACCAGGGACACTGAGAAGGGATATGCCTCTATGGTTTCCACATTGTCGATTGTCACCCTTTTTTGAAAATTGGTGTTATGATGGCAATCTCCCAATCCTTTGGTATGGTCTTGTTGCACCATGCTGCCTGTAGGACCTTTAAGAGTAATAGGTCGTCTGATGCTCTGTGAGAAGTTAATGTGATTGCATTTACAACAGGCCCCAAGTCTTTAAATTTTGCATTTATTTACGTTTTTTTCAGGGAAGGATTACGGTGGGATTTTTATCTTATTCGTTTTTTTTTTTTATTTCTCTTTGTATAATAATAGAGTTTGGACTTTTTGTGTAGATTAAGAATTACGGTTGCTAGGAGAGATGGTAGTTTTAACTTTTAGACTGGCACCAGCGCGGTTTTTTTCATTTAGATAATTCGTTCATGTAGAGATTTTCTAGTGTAACATAATGGCAGAGCATTTCTGGTACTTTCTCAATGAGCGCGTGGAACGAAATTTTCCGCTTGGAGTTCTAAATTTAGATCATGACCGCGGTCGATTCCTGGCACGTTGGTTGGTTCATAGATCGACCCGCTTAAGAACAAAGCCTAGCTATGACTCACGCGCAGCGTGGTCTGGGGTAATAAATAAGCGGGGTTCCCTGGCAGAAGGCTGAGATTTTTTTGAACTTCTACGCCTTGGAAAAGAACTGTCTGTATTTATATACAGAGCCGACTGCTCTTTCGAGAGAAATTCGTGCTGGTAAATATGAAGTGAATTTAGCTTTAATAGTTTACAAGATTTTTGCAGAGTGGTTCTAGGAGTTAAAGTTAATTCATAGAAGTAGAGCCATCAATGCTTAATTTTTTAAGTGAATATAACTGACAGCGCAATTAGGTATTTTGTGAAAAGGTAGTAGGGAATTTTGATAGTTTCCTCAGAGTAGCTGTTTATATAAATTGGAATATTACTGTTATTTGTCAGAAGACAGGGGATCTAATTTTTCCTGGATTTGTGATTTTAAATGGTGCAGCGTAAAACACGCTCGCGGAATTAAATTAATTTTAGTTCGTAACGGACATGCCATGAGTTACCCTCTTATCTAAATTATTATCAGAGTGCATTCATTCTTTTTATGAGATAATGAAAGCTTAAAGATGGTAGATGTTAAATACTATAATTTTGAGACACGATGCACGTAATTTCATTGTGATTTTCGAGGATTTGGAGAGAGGGGTACCGGAGCACGTGCTGTGTCATTTTTTTTAGAGGGGTGAATCTGATAACGGAAGGAGAAGGGAGATAACGAGGCATGCATTGTAAAATAGGATTTCAGTTCCTTTAGAGATTTTAATGTACATTGTTATCAGAATCGGGTGTAAATAATATTCCCGACACGTGGGTGAAGATTTCTCAATATTTGAGTTATAATATTAGCGAATAATACGCTAGGGTTTTGGTGTGTATTTAATTGTTCAAGTGTGTGTAAATTACCAGCGGACTAAATTGTGTAACGCTGTGGTAATAGAACGAGTGGCTTTAAATTGTTAGAGCATGGGAAATTGTGTATTTTTCTCTGTGTGGGTAAAACCTACATTTTGAAGTCAGCAGTTACGGGTCTAGTTGGGATTTTTATTAGTCCCTTATTTAATAGACATATGTTTATACTGATGAATTCCGGGAGACGGGAGATTATTGTCGGGTGAAGTCTATTGTATTTTGGTAGCCAGGTAAACATATCGATCATTGTTAAATAGTAGGGCCAGGAATTTACCGGCAACAGTTTCATACAGTGGTCAGAATGTTGTGACGGCTAACCCAAGCCGCCAGCATGTAAGAGATTAAGCCAGCTGAGTCTGGAGATTAGAGTGTCGATAGGACGGTATTTGAGAGAAAGTGGGGGTAGGCATGTTTACTAATCGCTGAAGCGATACTAGAGCATGGGAGCTGTATGGAAGATTTGAAAAACTTAAGTGTTCGAGATTTGAAAAACTTAAGTGTTAGAGATTTGAGACTTAAGTGGTTGAAGAGTTGGGATTTAAGTGTTGAAGAGTGAGAGTTAAGGGAGTTAAGTGTTAAGGATATGGGAAATTTGTTTGCGATATATATTTGTTATTGTTTTGTCCACAGCAGATATTTTCCAGGCGTGGCAGCTAGGGCTACAGTAGTCCTTGAGCGGCTAGAAGTTCGCCGGTCTTCTCAGGAGAAGAAGAGTCGGCAGAGCCAGGAAAGAAAGTGGAGTAGTGACAAGGGGTTCACTGGTGCAAACGCTTTTTGTACCCAAGAGAGCAAGGAGCTGGAAGCACAGACTTCTTCAGCAAGAACAAGAGGTTCTTAATAAAATTCGGAGCTATTCACGCTCAGATAAAGCACACACTGAACCTAGGCGCAGGGCCTAGAGGTGTCGTGATTGGTCGGTCATAATAACACCGACGGCCCAGACCCAAGAGATGGGTAACGGGGCCTGTGATTTTTCCAGAATCGTCATTTGGTAGTGCAGAAGAGTCCCAAGTCGAGAAACCAGAATGCCAATTCAAGTTAGCAGCTACAACGGCAGTCAGAGGAAAGAGGGTAAAAATACCTCTGAGCTGCAATAGAGGGAGAGAAGGAGAGTAGTGGAGGAGTCGCTTTTTTCTGTAGGAACTAGGAGTGTCAGACAGACACTGAACATAACATTAGAACTCAGCAAGTCATCTGTAAGTTGTGTCGGAGATGATAAAAGGGTTCTGGTCGTGGACTTTGTGATAGTCAGAGAATATTTAGCCTAGAGTGGAGCAGCGGCGGAGGCACGTCATTTGTGTAGAAACACGTCTGCAGACAGACGGACAGTAGGAGTTAGGGTGTGTTTACACGATATCAGGTTGATTAGGAGAAAGACGGATCTGGTGTTAGAGATCCTCCTTCACATGTTGTTGTATTACTTACCTTTCTTCCTTACAGGTTGAGGGGAGGGCGACTGTGGGGTTACCTTACCTAATCACTTGAAATTAATTGTTATGTTCTTTCCAGGTGTAGGAACACGCATGTTTATTCTATTTTTGTAGTATGTTATATGAATTTTTTGTGTGGTGTAAATAAAATCCATTGTAAATTTCCGGCTGGATCAGTCACTTACTTCAACCTATATGTTGTCTGTAAGTGGTGTCTGTGGTGTTAAGTATTAAACCTTATCCCAGTCTTGGTAGCTAGAGGTAGTGAGGTTATCGCAAAACATTACGTCACTTAGTGGCAAGGGAGAGTCAATTTCGGTTCTCGACCCTTGACGCCAATAGCCTCATCTCCCACAGTCACTGTTATTTTCTTCTGAAATCTATCTTCTTAGTCTTTCTTTCCACTAGGGTCTAGTCTATTTAGGTAGGCAACCTCTAGTCTTAAATCCACTTCGTGACAAAGTGGGTGCTATCGTCCGGTGAATCATCTTTGTTACGTTCAATTCTGTGATCTTGACAAAGTGGCGGCGTTCGTCCGGTAGATCATCTTTGTTGGGATCAATTCTGTGATCGTGTCAAGATTCATAGATTGTTTCTATAGGAAAGTTCTGGAAAATAGATTCTTTATAATATCCCCTAGACTAGAGCTATATATAAACTGATCCAGCTAATAGTTTTTTTTTCCACAGGAAGTTTCTCCACAGGGTGCAGTCAGATTGTAGCTGTAGTTAGTTGATGACTAGAGGTAACTGATGGCTAACTGAATTTTTCTTAACAGGAAGGTAAATTCGGGTTTTTAGGTAGCTGCTTAATGAAAATTTTTTCAGGTAGTTCTTCAGATTGGTGCTAGTCTGAGTTCGGGTTTTGGGACATTGGTTACACAGGGAGTAGTGCCCAGAAGGTAACAGTAAATTTTTCGTGTTCCTTTTTTTGTCATTTCCCCTCGTGGTGAGTTACTGCTGATTTGTCAGGTAAGATGGCTGAATTGGTCAAGCTACTTACTGCATGGAAGGACGCAGCTAAAAGCATGGGGATGAATGAGGCCGAGACTAGGGCTTACATTATGAGGGAACAGGACCGGCAGACGGAGAGAGAGAGAAATTGGAAGCGGAGAAAGAAGAGAGGGCCCGACTGGCAGAGATGGACCTGCGTAAATTGGAAGCGGAGAAAGAAGAGAGGGCCCGACTGGCAGAGATGGACCTGCGTAAATTGGAAGCGGAGAAAGAAGAGAAGGCCCGACAGGCAGAGGAGAGAAAGGCAGAAAGGGAGGCGAAGGAAAGGGCCACAGAAGCAGAGAGACAGCATGAACTTGCCCTGCGTTCACTGGAACTGCAGTACCGATCTTCGGAAGGCAGTTCGGCTAACGGAGATTCTCCCGGAGCAGGGGCGACAGACACCTCAGGAAACGGAGGGCCCCGGATGGCAGCCATGAATTTTCCAATGGACTCTTTCCCTAACGGGAATGAGAAAATTGACATATTCCTGGAAAAATTTGAACGAATGGCAAAAGCGTACGGGTTGGATGAGAGTTTGTGGTGCCTCAAATTATCTCAGTCGTTGAAAAAACCAGGCCTACGACATCTATAGTAAGATGCTCAGTGATGAACAAAATAACTTTGAGGCCCTTCGTAACGCACTGTTACAACGCTTTCAGTGGAATCCCCGTAAGTGCCAAGCTATGTTCAGGGAGAGCAGGCCGGAGAAAGGAGAAAGTTTTCCCCATTTCGCAGAAAGGCTGAAGAATTATCTCACTCGTTGGAGAGAATTGTCGGGTCTAGCAAAAACTTTTGAAGGACTCGAAGAGCTTGTCATGTGCGAACAAGTGAAAGCACACATGTCTCCAGACTTGAGGAGGTATCTGGCGGAGCAGGGCGCCCAGCAACTGGACCAGATCATTCTTTTTGCTGAAAGGTTCCAGACGGCACAGGCCGAAGTACTGGGCCAGAAACGAAAACACCCAGACCTGCCAGCACTGGACCAAGGAGCATCGGCATCGCAGTCGTTTTCGTCTTCTGCTCATCAGCAGCAGGGCCGCCGTCTCGCAAGGAGCCCCATCCCATTCATAACCTGCGGCCCCAACCGCATAACAGAGCACAGGCGACAACGTCTCATGAACCTGCTAGAAACAGGGGAGAAAACAACAGGTACTGTCGCAATTGCCGTACTACCTCTCACTGGACTTCTCGGTGTGTGTAAACAAACCACCCACTCACCATACAGCGTGTTTAAGGGCGGTGAGAGTGAAAAAAGGGAACAATTGGGAACCTTTCAAAGCAGAGAAGTGTTTCTCTAACAGTGGACCAGCAGTAGTGAATGGGACTGCTACCACTTGTTTATTTGACAGCGGGCTTACTTACCCGAGTATAGTCGCCCGACATTTGGTACAACCAGGCCAAATGACTAAGGAAAAGGTTGATATTGGTGGAGTTTTGAGGGGAGGGACCTCACAGCGTCTGCAGATAGCCAATATTAAGGTGGAGAGCAGGTTTGTGCGTGGCACAATCAAAGCTGCTGTAATGGAACAGCCAGCTTATGACTTCATCTTGGGGGCCCCATATATAGTTTTGGGAAAACCCCCAGTCCCGATCCTTGCTGGTGCAAGGGGGCCTACTACAGGCCAGAGAAGTGAAAAGGGAATGTCCCGGATTCACGGAGCCCCACGAGAGCTCAACCAGCCACGCCTTGAGATGGAGAGGTTAAATACCTCCAAGGTTAGTGGAATGGTTTTTGCAGAGGCGTATCCCTCTGACAGCCCTGTTAAGCCGAAGGGCCAAACAGCGGCGACGCCTTTGATTTTGGAAATACCTTCGTTGTCGTCGGGAATTAGGCCCCCGATGGTATTACCTCCTGAGAGCGAGGAACATACTGACAAGAGTGGTAGAACGTATGTACACGACCAGCGCAATCTTCATAGGGCAGAAGACAGCGAATCGAGCGAACATATGTTTCCAACCAGCCCTGGAGCCCCATCCGACCAGCACTTTACTCAGACGGAGGAGGACAGTGATCTGAGAAACCGTTTGCCTATAAACGGAGATGGGCCCCATCCCGCTGCTAGCTCGCTAACAGAAAGCGGCTCTTGCAAAGAGGCAAGAAGCAAAAACGTACCACCAAATGCGTTCTGCTTAGTAGGGGAAACGGATGTCGCTGAGGTCAGGCGCAACCCAGTGAGAACCCCTGGTGGGAGAGTAGAGAAAGGAGCAATCTCTACGCAACCTCTAGGCAAACCAGAGGGGAGTGAAGCGATCGGAGAATTTATGCTGGAAGCACCAGATAGTTCGCACCTTCATCGCCATATACCTGCGGTCTCAAACCCGCCGAGATGCAGCAAGGTAGTCGCCATCGTCAGGCAGCCACAAAGCCAGTTGGTCAGGGCAGCCGACCAAGACAGCTTTTTTACGGACATAGCCAAGGAAGGTTCAGACCCACCATTGGATGGCACAGGTCCGAAGAAAGATCAACTCTTCCACCGGAGCATGGGAGTTGGTAGAAGAAGAAGAAGGAGGAAACGTAGAAGAAGAAAGTCGCAGGACAACCATGGGAGTTGTAGTCGACAGGCGGAAATAACCAGTCGTGACCATGAGACTTCAGGACTGACAGTCAGATCTGTAGACTTGTATAGGGGCCAGTCTGGAAATACAAGATCACATTAAATTAGATCGTGTACCACGAACTTGAAGAGGGGGGTAATGTGAGAAGTTAATGTGATTGCATTTACAACAGGCCCCAAGTCTTTAAATTTTGCATTTATTTACGTTTTTTCAGGGAAGGATTACGGTGGGATTTTTATCTTATTCGTTTTTTTTTATTTCTCTTTGTATAATAATAGAGTTTGGACTTTTTGTGTAGATTAAGAATTACGGTTGCTAGGAGAGATGGTAGTTTTAACTTTTAGACTGGCACCAGCGCGGTTTTTTTCATTTAGATAATTCGTTCATGTAGAGATTTTCTAGTGTAACATAATGGCAGAGCATTTCTGGTACTTTCTCAATGAGCGCGTGGAACGAAATTTTCCGCTTGGAGTTCTAAATTTAGATCATGACCGCGGTCGATTCCTGGCACGTTGGTTGGTTCATAGATCGACCCGCTTAAGAACAAGTAGCGTGGTCTGGGGTAATAAATAAGCGGGGTTCCCTGGCAGAAGGCTGAGATTTTTTTGAACTTCTACGCCTTGGAAAAGAACTGTCTGTATTTATATACAGAGCCGACTGCTCTTTCGAGAGAAATTCGTGCTGGTAAATATGAAGTGAATTTAGCTTTAATAGTTTACAAGATTTTTGCAGAGTGGTTCTAGGAGTTAAAGTTAATTCATAGAAGTAGAGCCATCAATGCTTAATTTTTTTAAGTGAATATAACTGACAGCGCAATTAGGTATTTTGTGAAAAGGTAGTAGGGAATTTTGATAGTTTCCTCAGAGTAGCTGTTTATATAAATTGGAATATTACTGTTATTTGTCAGAAGACAGGGGATCTAATTTTTCCTGGATTTGTGATTTTAAATGGTGCAGCATAAAACACGCTCGCGGAATTAAATTAATTTTAGTTCGTAACGGACATGCCATGAGTTACCCTCTTATCTAAATTATTATCAGAGTGCATTCATTCTTTTTATGAGATAATGAAAGCTTAAAGATGGTAGATGTTAAATACTATAATTTTGAGACACGATGCACGTAATTTCATTGTGATTTTCGAGGATTTGGAGAGAGGGGTACCGGAGCACGTGCTGTGTCATTTTTTTAGAGGGGTGAATCTGATAACGGAAGGAGAAGGGAGATAACGAGGCATGCATTGTAAAATAGGATTTCAGTAAGTGTTAGAGATTTTAATGTACATTGTTATCAGAATCGGGTGTAAATAATATTCCCGACACGTGGGTGAAGATTTCTCAATATTTGAGTTATAATATTAGCGAATAATACGCTAGGGTTTTTGGTGTGTATTTAATTGTTCAAGTGTGTATAAATTACCAGCGGACTAAATTGTGTAACGCTGTGGTAATAGAACGAGTGGCTTTAAAAATTGTTAGAGCATGGGAAATTGTGTATTTTTCTCTGTGTGGGTAAAAACCTACATTTTGAAGTCAGCAGTTACGGGTCTAGTTGGGATTTTTATTAGTCCCTTATTTAATAGACATATGTTTATACTGATGAATTCCGGGAGACGGGAGATTATTGTCGGGTGAAGTCTATTGTATTTTGGTAGCCAGGTAAACATATCGATCATTGTTAAATAGTAGGGCCAGGAATTTACCGGCAACAGTTTCATACAGTGGTCAGAATGTTGTGACGGCTAACCCAAGCCGCCAGCATGTAAGAGATTAAGCCAGCTGAGTCTGGAGATTAGAGTGTCGATAGGACGGTATTTGAGGGAAAGTGGGGATAGGCATGTTTACTAATCGCTGAAGCGATACTAGAGCATGGGAGCTGTATGGAAGATTTGAAAAACTTAAGTGTTCGAGATTTGAAAAACTTAAGTGTTAGAGATTTGAGACTTAAGTGGTTGAAGAGTTGGGATTTAAGTGTTGAAGAGTGAGAGTTAAGGGAGTTAAGTGTTAAGGATATGGGAAATTTGTTGTGCGATATATATTTGTTATTGTTTTATCCACAGCAGATATTTTCCAGGCGTGGCAGCTAGGGCTACAGTAGTCCTTGAGCGGCTAGAAGTTCGCCGGTCTTCTCAGGAGAAGAAGAGTCGACAGAGCCAGGAAAGAAAGTGGAGTAGTGACAAGGGGTTCACTGGTGCAAACGCTTTTTGTACCCAAGAGAGCAAGGAGCTGGAAGCACAGACTTCTTCAGCAAGAACAAGAGGTTCTTAATAAAATTCGGAGCTATTCACGCTCAGATAAAGCACACACTGAACCTAGGCGCAGGGCCTAGAGGTGTCGTGATTGGTCGGTCATAATAACACCGACGGCCCAGACCCAAGAGATGGGTAACGGGGCCTGTGATTTTTCCAGAATCGTCATTTGGTAGTGCAGAAGAGTCCAAGTCGAGAAACCCAAATGCCAATTCAAGTTAGCAGCTACAACGGCAGTCAGAGGAAAGAGGGTAAAAATACCTCTGAGCTGCAATAGAGGGAGAGAAGGAGAGTAGTGGAGGAGTCGCTTTTGTTCTGTAGGAACTAGGAGTGTCAGACAGACACTGAACATAACATTAGAACTCAGCAAGTCATCTGTAAGTTGTGTCGGAGATGATAAAAGGGTTCTGGTCGTGGACTTTGTGATAGTCAGAATATTTAGCCTAGAGTGGAGCAGCGGCGGAGGCACGTCATTTGTGTAGAAACACGTCTGCAGACAGACGGACAGTAGGAGTTAGGGTGTGTTTACACGATATCAGGTTGATTAGGAGAAAGACGAACTATTAGAACCACTATTTGCACAAGTGTGGAAAACGGGGACAACACCATCAGAGTGGAACAAAGGAATAATTGTCAAATTGCCCAAAAAGGGAGATCTTGCAGACTGCAATAATTGGAGAGGTTTAATCCTCTTCTGCTCAGTGGTTCAGCAAAATAGCTAGGCAGGATGTGTTTATACAGTTTGTTTCAAAGGCAGTAGTTGAGTCGACAAATGAGGAAAGTCCCTGCAGGATTTAGAAAGAACAGAAGATGTGTAGACCATATATTCACTCTCAGGAACATTATAGAGCAGTGCTCAGAATGGCAAAGACAGCTTTACATAAATTTTGTTGATTTTGAAAAGGCTTTTGACAGCATACATAGGGACAGTTTATGGAAAATACTGAGGGGTTATGGAATTCCAAGCTGCATAGTGGCAATCATAAAAAGCCTCTATGCCAACTTTACGTGTAGTGTTGGGCAGAGCAACCTAACCTTCGAGGTGAAGACAGGAGTACGACAGGGATGCCCCTTATCAACCACTCTTTTTTTAACAGTCATAGACTGGGTGATGCGCCAGACAACAGAGGGCAGTCCAAGAGGAATAAGATGGACTACATTTTCTACATTGGAAGATCTGGAATATGCAGATGACATTGCACTGCTGGCACATTCACATCAACACATCCAATAAAAAACGGATAGACTTAATAAATTTAGCCAGCAGGTGGGGTTGAACATCAATTTAAAGAAATCTGAGGTCATGACGCTCAATGTGAGCAACCCTGAGCCCATATCAGTAAGGAATCAGCAATTGGTACAGACAGATACCTTCACATACCTAGGAAGCATAGTAACACCAGACGGTGGGGCAGGCAAAGACATCAACATCAGAATGAATAAGGCAAGAACAGCCTTCTTTAGCCTAAATAACATCTGGAAGTCCTCCCAATACAGCACAAGCACAAAATTAAGATTNTACCAGAGTTGCGTGCTTTCTGTGCTTCTCTATGGTGCGGAATGCTGGAGAGTCACAGAGAAGGAAATGTCAAAATTGTCCTCTTTTCACACAACATGCCTAAGAAAAATTCACCGCATCTTTTGGCCGAATACCATCACCAACCAAGATCTGCTTACTCGTAGCAAGCAAGAGGACATGCACACCATCATAGCTGGCAGACGCTGGAGCTGGGTTGGTCATGTCCTCAGAAGAGACCCCGATGCCATCACAAGAACAGCTATGCTTTGGACCCCTGAAGGAAAGCGAAAGAGAGGCCGACCAAAAACAACTTGGCGGAGGACTGTGGAGGCTGAGATGCAAAGAATGAACCAGAGTTGGGGCACTGTACGAAGGATGGCCACCGACCGTGCAAAGTGGAATCAATTTGTTGTTGCCCTACAAGACGCCACTAGGCGTGATGGCCACTGACTGCTTTGACGGTCGGTGGTTAAGGATCGAAGAAGAAGAAGGAGAAAGACGGATCTGGTGTTAGAGATCCTCCTTCACATGTTGTTGTATTACTTACCTTTCTTCCTTACAGGTTGAGGGGAGGGCGACTGTGGGGTTACCTTACCTAATCACTTGAAATTAATTGTTATGTTCTTTCCAGGTGTAGGAACACGCATGTTTATTCTATTTTTGTAGTATGTTATATGAATTTTTTTTGTGTGGTGTAAATAAAATCCATTGTAAATTTCCGGCTGGATCAGTCACTTACTTCCACCTATATGTTGTCTGTAAGTGGTGTCTGTGGTGTTAAGTATTAAACCTTATCCCAGTCTTGGTAGCTAGAGGTAGTGAGGTTATCGCAAAACATTACGTCACTTAGTGGCAAGGGAGAGTCAATTTCGGTTCTCGACCCTTGACGCCAATAGCCTCATCTCCCACAGTCACTGTTATTTTCTTCTGAAATCTATCTTCTTAGTCTTTCTTTCCACTAGGGTCTAGTCTATTTAGGTAGGCAACCTCTAGTCTTAAATCCACTTCGTGACATGCTCCCATGTACTTAACCATTTCTGGTGTTATACCATCATGCCCTGCTGCTTTGCCCATCTTGATTTTCTCTAGTGCTGCCCTCAGTTCTTCCATCTTTATGTCATCTTCACCATCATTGGTTTCCTCTTCTGTGTCAGTGGTTATAATTTCTGATGCTTCATCATGCTCACCATCCAGGAGTTCTGAGAAATATTCTTTCCATCTTTCCATTACTTCCTTCGGGGCAGTAAGCAATTTGCCTTGCTTGTCTTTTATAAATTTGAGAGGGCATTGTTTTTCTTTCCTGATGTTCTTTAGGGTCTTATAGAACAATTTCTGGTTTTCTTGTGCATCTTTTTCTAGCTTTTCTCCAAATTCTTCCCAGGACTTCTGTTTTGCTGCTAGCACTTTGTTCTTTGCTTCTGTTCTGAGTGTCACATATTCTCTATATTTTTCCATTTGTCCTATTGTGTTTTTAGCTCCTATGTATTGTTTCCATGCCATTTTCTTCTCTCTTATTTTCTCTTTGACTTCCTCTGTCCACCAAGGTGTCCTCTTTCTCTGGTTCCCAAGTCGGACTTCACCGCATGCTTCTGCAGCAGCTGTCTTTATGATATCCTTGAATTTATTCCAGAGGGTTTCCAAGTCATCAGGTCGTTCTTCTGTGTTGCTCACTGCTGTAGCAATAAGCCCCTGATATCTGGTCTTAATTTCTGGCTCTCTCAGCTTGTAGGTCCTAATGCTCATTTCTCCTGCTCGTTTACTTGGTTTCTTGCGTGATGTTGAGCAGTTCCTAGGCTGAGCAACTCTTTCAGTTGTTCGTTTGATTGTTAGCAGGTAGTGATCACTTCCAATCTCTGGCCCCCTCCAGACTCTTGCATCTCGGACATATCTGAATGAGCTTCTCCGAACAATGGCATAGTCGATCACTGACTTCTCATTCTTGGTTGGTTCACATCTAGTGTATTCATGTATGCGCTTATGGGGGAACTTTGTGTTTGTAGTGATCAGATTCTGCTCACTGCAGAATCTAAGGAGTCGCTTTCCATTGTCATTGAGAGTATCTTCTCCATATCTTCCGATAACTCCACCCCATCTAGCATGGTCATTTCCAACTCTGGCATTAAAATCTCCGAGCATAATAACTTCATCTAGGCAGTCATCCACTGTCCTTTGAAGCAGCTCGAAGAATTCCTCCTTGACCTCTGCTCTCTCATCCTCATTTGACCCATACACTATGACCAGGTTGACTATGGTTTCTCCTTCTTTTAGTTTTACAACCATAATGCGCTCCGAGACAAAGTTCCATCCCTTGATACTATCTTTTTGATTTTGGGCCACAATGCAACCCACGCCCCCTTTAGCTCTTTCAGATATGGGTACACCACTGTAGAGCAACGTGTTGCCATCGAGATCCATGACTCCTTGTCCTTTTTCTTCGTTTCCGTTATAGCCAGGATTTCTAGTTTTACTTTCCTCATCTCTTCCACCAGCTCCTCTTCCTTCCCATTTATACTTCTTGTGTTCCAAGTTCCATAAGTCGTAGTCCGTAGTCCGTTCCAGTTCGTCGCCTTTAGAATCAGTCCGGTTTTCTCTCTTGTAGTTCGCGTAATCATGATTTAAAGCAAACAGGTGATTGGCCTGTTGTGCCTTTGCATGGTGGAGGGGCTGCCTCCTTACGGCCTCCATGCAGGCCGCCCTCCTCCTTTTTCATCCGGGCTTGGGACCGGCATTGGCGGAGTTGATCTGGTACCCGCCGATGTTAAATGAGTCAAACTCTGTGTGTTCTTGGTCATCTCTTACGTTTCTCATGATATTCTCGGCATAAATGTTAAACAGGTAAGGGGAAAGGGTACAGCCTTGTCTTACTCCTTTCTGTACTTCAAACCATTCTGATGTTTCCCCCTCTATTCTTACGGCTGCCTGTTGTTCTTGGTACAGCAGTGCGATGAGTTGTATAAGGTGGTTTGGAAATCCCATATTTTTCATAATAGCCCATAACTGCTGATGTTTTACACAATCGAAAAGCTTATTATTATACAAAGATAAATAAAAAACCGAATAAGATAAAAATCCCACCGTAATTTTTCCCTGAAAAACGTAAATAAATGCTAGGAAACGAAACTTGGGGCCTGTTGCAAATCCAATCACATTAACTCCTCACATTACCCCCCTCTTCAAGTTCGTGGTACACGATCTAATTTAATGTGATCTTGTATTTCCCAACTGGCCCCTGTATAAGTCTACAGATCTGCCGGTCAGTCCTGAAGTATCATGGTCACGACTGGTGATTTCCACCTGGCGACTACAACTCCCATGGTTGTCCGGGGACCTTCCTGTTTTACGTTTCCTCCTTCTTCTTCTTCTTCTTGAACAAACTCCCATGCTCCGGTGGAAGAGTTGATCTTTCTTCGGACCTGTGCCATCCAATGGTGGGTCTGAACCTTCCATGGCTATGCTCGTTAAAAGGCTGACTTGGTCGGCTGCCCTGACCAACTGGCTTTGTTACTGCCTGACGATGGCGACTACCTTGCTGCGCCTCAGCGGGTTTGAGACCGCAGGTATATGGCGATGAAGATGCAAACTATCTGGTGCTTCCAGCATAGATTCTGCGCTCGCTTCACTCCCCTCTGGTTTGCCTAGAGGTTGTGTAGAGATTGCTCCTGTCTCCACCCTCTCACCCTGGGTTCTCACTGGGTTGCGCCTGACCTCAGCGACATTCGTTTCCCCTACTAAGCAGAACGCATTTGGTGGTACGTTTTTGCTTCTTGCCTCTTTGCAAGAGCCGCTTTCTGTTAGCGAGCTAGCAGCGGGATGGGGCCCATCTCCGTTCATAGGCAAACGGTTTCTCAGATCACTGTCCTCCTCCGTCTGAGTAAAGTGCTGGTCGGATGGGGCTCCAGGGCTGGTTGGAAACATATGTTCGCTCGATTCGCTGTCTTCTGCCCTATGAAGATTGCGCTGGTCGTGTACATACGTTCTACCACTCTTGTCAGTATGTTCCTCGCTCACAGGAGGTAATACCATCGGGTGCCTAATTCCCGACAACACAGAAGGTATTTCCAAAATCAAAGGCGTCGCCGCTGTTTGGCCACTCGGCTTAACAGGGCTGTCAGAGGGATACGCCTCTGCAAAAACCATTCCACTATCCTTGGAGGTATTTAACCTCTCCATCTCAAGGCGTGGCTGGTTGAGCTCTCGTGGGGCTCCGTGAATCAGGGACACTCCCTTTTCACTTCTCTGGCCTGTAGTAGGCCCCCTTGCACCAGCAAGGATCGGGGCTGGGGGTTTCCCAAAACTATATATGGGGCCCCCAAGATGAAGTCATAAGCTGGCTGTTCCATTACAGCAGCTTTGATTGTGCCACGCACAAACCTGCTCTCCACCTTAATATTGGCTATCTGCAGACGCTGTGAGGTCCCTCCCCTCAAAACTCCACCAATATCAACCTTTTCCTTAGTCATTTGGCCTGGTTGTACCAAATGTCGGGCGACTATACTCGGGTAAGTAAGCCTGCTGTCACATAAACAAGTGGTAGCAGTCCCATTCACTACTGCTGGTCCACTGTTAGAGAAACACTTCTCTAATTTGAAAGGTTCCCAATTGTTCCCTTTTTTCATTCTCACCGCCCTTAAATACGCTGTGTGGTGAGTGGGTGGTTTGTTTACACACCGAGAAGTCCAGTGAGAAGTGGTACGGCAACTGCGACAGTACCTGTCGTTTTCTCCCCTGTTTCTAGCAGGTTCATGAGACATTGTCGCCTGTGCTCTGTTATGCGGTTGGGGCCGCAGGTTATGAATGGGATGGGGCTCCTTGCGAGACGGCCCCTGCTGCTGATGAGCAGACGAAGAAAACGACTGCGATGCTGATGCTCCTTTGTCCGGTGCTGGCAGGTCTGGGTGTTTTCGTTTCTGGCCCAGTACTTCGGCCTATGCTGTCTGGAACCTTTCAGCAAAAAGAATGATCTGGTCCAGTTGCTGGGCGCCCTGCTCCGCCAGATACCTCCTCAAGTCAGGAGACATGTTTGCTTTCACTTGTTCGCACATGACAAGCTCTTCGAGTCCTTCAAAAGTTTTTGCCAGACTCGACAATTCTCTCCAAAGAGTGAGATAATTCCTCATCCTTTCTGCGAAGTGGGGAAAACTTTCTCCTTTCTCCGGCCTGCTCTCCCTGAACATAGCTTGGCACTTACGGGGGGTCCACTAGAAGCGTTGTAACAGTGCGTTACGAAGGGCCTCAAAGTTATTTTGTTCGTCACTGAGCATCTTACTATAGATGTCGTAGGCCTAGTTTTTCAACGACTGAGATAATTTGAGGCACCACAAACTCTCATCCAACCCGTACGCTTTTGCCATTCGTTCAATTTTTTCCAGGAATATGTCACTTTTCTCATTCCCGTTAGGGAAAGAGTCCATTGGAAAATTCATAGCCGCCATCCGGTAGCCTCCCTGTCCTGGGGTGTCTGACGCCACTGCTCTGGGTGAATCTCCATTCGCTGAACTGCCCTCTGAAGATCTACTTTGGAGTTCCAGAGACCGCATGGCAAGTTCATGCTGCCTCTCTGCTGCCTTCTCTTCTTTCTCTGCTTCTAATTTACGCAGGTCCATTTCGGCCAGTCGGGCCCTCTCTTCTTTCTCCGCTTCCAATTTACGCAGGTCCATCTCTGCCAGTCGGGCCCTCTCCTCTTTCTCCGCTTCTAATTTACGCAGGTCCATCTCTGCCAGTCGGGCCCTCTTTTCTTTCTCTGCTTCCCCTTTCTCTCTCTCCGTCTGCCGGTCCTGTTCCCTCATAATGTAGGCCTTAGTCTCTGCCTCATCCATCCCCATGTCTCTAGCTGCCTCTCTCCATGCAGCAAGTAGCTTGACCAATTCAGCCATCTTACCTGACAAATCTGCAGTAACTCCCAAAGAGGGGAAATGACAAAAAGGAACAAGAAAAATTTACTGTACCTACTCAGCACTACTCCCTGTCTGTCCCAAAACCCGAACTCAGACTAGCACCAATCTGAAGAACTACCTGAAAAAATTTGATTATGCCGCTACCTGAAAACCCGAATTTACCTTCCTGTTTTAGAAAAAATTCAGTTAGCCATCAGTTACCTCTAGTCATCAAACTAACTACAGCTACAATCTGACTGCACCCTGTAGAGAAACTTCCTGTGGAAAAAAAACTATAGCTGGATCAGTCTTAAATATAGCTCTAGTCTAGGGGATATTATAAAGAAATCTATTTTCCAGAACTTCCTATAGAAAACAATCTATGAATCTCAACACGATCACAGAATTGATCCTAACAAGATAATCCCAAGGACGATCGCCACCCACTTTGTCACGAAGTGGATTTAGGACTAGAGGCTGTCTACCTAAATAGACTAGACCCTAGTGGAAAGAAAGACTAAGAAGATAGATTTCAGAAGAAAAATGACAGTGACTGTGGGAGATGAGGCTATTGGCGTCAAGGGTCGAGAACCTAAATTGACTCTCCCTTGCCACTAGGTGACGTAATGTTTTGCGATACCCTCACTACCTCTAACTACCAAGACTGGGATAAGGTTTAAGTAACTTAACACCACAGACACCACTATACAGACAACATAAAGGTTGAAGTAAGTGACTGATCCAGCCTATAATTTACAATGGATTTTATTTACACCACAAAATTCATGTAACATACTACAAATAGGATAAAATTTCGTGTTCACACACCTGGAAAAAAGAACACAATAATCAATTAATGTGATTTGGTAAGTTACCCCACAAATCGCCCTCACCCTCAAACCTGAAAATAAGAAAGGTAAGAAATACATCAACTTGTGAAGTGGGATCTCTAACATTTAGATCCGCCTTACTCTGAATCTACTAAATATCATGTAACCACAATCTAACTTCTACTGTCCGTCTGTCTGCAGACGGTTTCTCCTAAACCAATGACGTGGCCACCCAGCTTCTCTGTAGGCTAACTACCCTTCTATGCTAACACAGTGTCCACAAAAGAACTCTTCTATCATCTCCTACACAACTTGACGATGAATTGCTAAGTTCTATTGTTGTTCAGTGTCTGTCTGACACTCCTAGTTTCTACTGAGAAAAAAAAACTCCTCCACTACTCTCCTTCTCTCTCTCTCTCTCTCTCTCTCTCTATCTGGTGCAGTTAAGAGGGATAGTAACCCTTTCCCCTCTTCTCCGCCTGTTGTAGCTGCTGACTCGCTTGGTAAACTAAATTCGGGACGTGGTCTATTGCTGCTTCCAAATAGACGAATTTTTACTTTGCAGTAGCCCGGATACCCCTCTCTTGGGTTCAGGGCTGTCGGGATTATTATGCCCGAAATTCACGACACTTTTTAGGCCCTGCGCCTAGGATCAGTGTGTGCTTAACATGAGCGTAAATAGCTCCGTATTTGGTAAGAACATCTGTTCTTGCTGAAGAAGTCTGTGCTTCCAGCTCCCTGCTCTCTCTTGGGTACAAAGACTTGTGCACCAGTGACCACCCTGTCACAACTCCACTTTCTTTTCTGGCTCTGCCGACTCTTCTTCGCCTGAGAAGACCGGCGAACTTCTAGCTAGCTGAAGGACTACTGAGCCCTAGCTGCCACGCCTGGAAAATATCTGCAGCAACGAATTTCTCTCGAAAGAGCAAATCGGCTCTGTATATGAAATACAGGCAGTTCTTTCCAAGGCGTAGAAGTTCTAAAAATCTGAGAGACTTCTGCCAGGGGACCACGCGTTTTTATTACAAGCCCCGAGGCCGGCGACCACGCTAAGCGTGCGTCACTCCCTGGCTTTGTTCTTAAGCGGGTCAATCTCTGAACCAACCAACATGCCAGGAATCGCCCGCTGTCATTATCTAAATTTAGAACTTACGACCAAGCGGAAAAATTCCGTTGCTGACCTGTTTCCACGCGCTTAAAACTCCCCCTCTACCCCCATCTGATTTCACCCTTACTAATAATTACAGCGCGCTCACTGTGAAATAACAAAAATGCTCTGCCATTTTGTTTACACTATAAATTCCTACATGAACGAATTTCTTCCTGAAAAAGAAACCCTGGGGCGAGTCTAGAAGTTCAAACTACCATCTCTTCTAGAAACCGTAATTAATACTCTACCCAAAAAGTCCAAACTCTATTATTATACAAAGAGAAATAAAAAACCGAATAAGATAAAAATCCCACCGTAATCTTTCCCTGAAAAACGTAAATAAATGATAGGAAACGAAACTTGGGGCCTGTTGCAAATCCAATCACATTAACTCCTCACAGGTATTTTATTTAATTTTTTTTTGTCCTAGGCCGATCAGTTAGGTTTCTTTTGGGAAGTTTAAGTTTCAATTAATTCTTAATGCCAGCGCCATCAAATACTATCTTAGTGATAGACTTGAGAAACTTAAGAGGTTCATAATAATTCCTTATTTCAGGAATAGCGGTATTTAAGATGGTTTAAAAGTTGAGATGTTACGGGCGTGCTTTGTATTATTTCAAAGTAGATCTGTAGAGAAACCCGCATCTGCGAATTATATTAATTTACAGAATGGCGGGAGCGTGTGTATTTGTGATTTTATTGAGAGTTTAATGCTGCTAGTATTTATATATTTACACATCTATATGTGGACGGGAGTGAAGAGGTGGAATTTGTAAGCACGTGGGTGCGTTGATTACTGAATATTTATTCGAGACGATGTTCAGAGGGATGAGGAGGAGTGGAGCACGTGGGTGCTATCATTTAATGAATATTTATGCAGGAGCACGTGGTCGTAAGAATTGTAAGCATGTGTTTGTAACTACCGGGATTTAATTTGTAACCTGGGGGTTATGAATAACTTTTGGCAGTATGCAGATGATAGCGTGACTGGTTATATGTTATTGATTGTGCATTATTGTTCTGTAAACTCAGAAGAGGGGAGATGTAATTTTTTTGGAAATTATTTTGTATCACATTTATTTTTTTCTGAACGGGAATCGAATTCCTAGAGAGGGCTATTTTAATTGTGGTAAACATTTGCTGCATTTAGTGTCAGCGTAGAAGTGGGCCACAGTATTTTGCACAGGTAGATAGGCCCTCAGTGTAAAACTGTTGTGATTGTAACCAGTCATGCAGAACCCTAGGTCAGCCGGTCTGCGCGTTGTATTACCGGGTGATGTTTACAGGGGACTCAGGTAGAGAAGGGAACAGTGGGGGAGCAGACTTTGTTGGCATGATTACGGTTGTATGGTGGTACATACGGAAAGAGAGTAGGGGAGTTACGTGTTGAAGACTTGGGTGTTAAAGGTTAAAGTCAGGGAGTTATTTGTTATATAGGAATTTATTATTAATGTGTTGTTTAGCTGTTGCATTATTTTCTGTCTAAACAGCAGGTATAGCGGCTCGGTGGGATAGAGCAAAAGTGCCAATAACTTTCCCCACGGCAAGAGTTGGCAGCTCAGACAGAGAAGGGTTTGAGATTTTGCCAGAGGCGGACGAAGAATCGAGAACCCGGTTTTCCCAGGCAGGGGAAGGCATTTCTCGAGTGGAATAAGATTTGGTGGATAAATCCTGAGCGCTGGGCTCGTTGTTGTTACACACGCAAATTTGGCATGCTGCCAGCGTTGTCGTAATCATTTCGCTTCGTCCCGGCCATAATAAAGCCGAAGGCCCATCACCCAGAGATAGGTAATCGGGCAGGTAAACGTCAGATGCGATAGGAGAAACCAGCTACAGTTCCAGTCCAGAATCCCGTGGGGTTCTTGTAAACCGTAGTCATCAATTCCAGAATTTGTGGAGAGAGAAAGGGTGAAAATACTCTCTACAGATGTTAGAGCAGAGGACAGCTGCTGAAGTGTAGTCTACAGGTGTAGACCAGAAAGACAGAACTGAGACATAGTTTTGTTGAAGATCATAGCAGAGAACAGCTGCTGAAGTTTAGAGGTGCAGTTAGCTGTGTAGCAGTGTTCAGGAGATTTTCAGGATAGGCTGGGTAGTTGAGAAGTCTGTGCAGTGATTGTGTAGAAAATTCGCAGTAGTTCCAGAGGACTGAAAATTAGCAGTAACATTAGAAGTTAGAACAGCTAGTTTGGAGTGGAGGCTCGACATCCGAGACCCCACCAAGTGCAGTGTGGTTTATTTCATGTAATCTTACCTTCTTCCTCCATACAGGTGAAACTTGTGGGTGAAGGGTTGGGTTTTGATGATACATCATTTGTAATTTTGCCTGAATTTATTTCCCAGGAGTGCTTACACTGCATTTTTAGTCTTTTGACATGCATTTGATTACTTGTTTGTGTGTATAATAAAACTTGTACATGTGATGAAGTGGACTGAGATTCTGTCTTTCAAATGGCCCATGTCTTTTTCTCCTTGCAATTTGTTCACTTTTTCTAGGAGGGATTACAGGTAATCCTTCTCCATGTTTCTTCTCCTTCTATTATTTACGTTTTTCAGAGTGAGATCACGATGGAGTTGTATCTCATCTGCTTTATGTTTCTTCTTTATGGAGTTTAGAGTTGGTATGTAGGAAATTGGTGCAGTGTTATTCTAGAAGAAAGATTATAGAGCCTAGATCAGAGTTGCACCAGTTTTAGTCCTTTTAAAGATTTGCGTGGCCATAGACGTATTTTTCGGGAATTAAATATATTTCGGCCATTTTTGCTTCATTAGACAGTAGAGGGCAGAGCTTAATCCCGTTTCTTTGTCTAAAGGGGTTAGCAGTAACCGGTTGCATCAGAATTGTTTACAATTTTGATTGGCCGAGAGCTAACGGCATTTGAAATCATTGGGTTAGAATCAAAGCCACGCATATGACGTCAGGAGGTCAGCGTGCTGTTATATGATTATAAAAGGCCTGTTTTTGTTTTTTCGTACGCCCGCTAATAATCGAGGCGAAATCTCAGGTTATTTTTAATGTCTAACCTGACATTGATTTTTACGTGAGTATCCTATTTTCTTGTACAGAGACAAGTGTCCCTCGCCATTCAGGCAGATACTCGCCGTTTTCGGAGGTACCCATTAGAGCTGGGTCGGCTCAGGAGCCGCCAATCCCTGGTCGACGACACTCCTTCAAATGTCCTCGCCAGGTCTCGAGTTAATCCAGTCCAAATCCCGGTCGATGAAAAATCCTCAAATGCCGTCGCCCGGGTTTGATCCTGAATCACCCGGTCGCTAGAGCGGTGTTGTAACCACTATGCTAGCGCGGCTCCCTATAAAAGGCCTGTAATTCATGGCTCGGTCTCTTAATGTAATTGCCAGCCGCGTGCCAGAGTCAAAATTGTCGATTGCCTTTCAGTGGGAAAATTCGTGTTTTGGTAAGCATGATTTTTGCGTGGTACTTTATTTAATTTTCCAGTCCTAGGCCGATCAGTTAAGTTCCTTTGGGCAGTTTAAGTTTAATGTTAATTCTTATCGCCAGAGCCATCAAATACTATCTTAGTGATAGACTTGAGAAACTTAAGAGGTTCATATAAATTCCTTATTGAAGGAATAGAGGTATTTAGATGGTTTAAAAGTTGAGAGGTTACGCGCGTGCTTTGGATTATTTCAAAGTAGGTCTGTAGAGAAACCCGCATCTGGGAATTATATTTATTTACAGAATGGCGGGAGCATGGGTATTTGTGATTTTATTGAGAGTGTAATGATGCTAGTTATTTATATAGTTACACATCTATCTGTGGACGGGAGTGAAAGAGGTGTAATTTGTAAGCACGTGGGTGCGTTGGTTATTGAATATTTATTCGAGACGAGGTTCAGAGGGAGGAGTGGAGCACGTGGCAGCTATCATTTAATGAATATTTATGCAGGAGCACGTGGTCGTAAGAATTGTAAACACGTGTTTGTAACTACCGAGATTAAATTGGTAACATGGGGTTATGTATAACTTCTAGGCAGTATGTATATGCTAGCATCTAACAGGGTTATACGTTATTGATTATGTATTGTGGTTCTGAGTATTCAGAAGACGGGGATGAAAATTATTTCTGTTAAGGGAGTAATATTTTATTTCATTTTGAGGTGATTAATAATACTGTACGGGAATGTAATGATTTCTAGAGTGAGGTCTAGTTATTGATGGTAAACATTGCTGCAGGTAGTGTCAGCGTAAGAAGTAGGCCACAGTACGTCTGCCCAGATAGGGCCAGTGAAATATTGTTGTTGCTCGGACTTAGGCAGAACAGACGATCTGGGTCAGCCAATGTTTATTTTGGGGCTCAGGTAGAGAAGGGAACAGTAGAGGAAAGGGCTGTGTTGGCATGATTACGGTTGTATGGAGGTACATGACGGAAAGAGAGTCAGGGAGTTATTTTAGGAATGTATTATTTACATGTTGTTTAGCTGTTGCAATTTTTTTCTGTCTAACAGCAGGTATCGCGGCTCTGAGGGATAGAGCGAAAGGTTCCAATAACTTTTCCCCGGCAAGAGTTGGCAATCTCACACAGAGAAGGGTTTGAGATTTTTGCCAGAGGCGGACGAAGTATAGAGAACCCGTTTTTCCCAGGCAGGGGAAGACATTTCTCGAGTGGAATAGGATTTGTTGGATAAATCCTGAGCGCTGAGCTCGTTCTGTTACACACGCAGATTTGGCATGCTGCCAGCGTGGTTGTAATTTATTTCGCTTCGTCCCGACCATAATAACGCCGAAGGCCTGAACCTAGAGGAGGGTGCGGGCAGGTAAATCCAGAGTGGTAGCAGCAAAACCAGCTACCTATTCCAGTCTTTCCAGAATTCAGCGTTTAAACCTTAGTCATCAATTTTCAAAAATTGTGGAGAGAGATAGGGTGAACATACTCTCTACAGAAGCCAGCGCAGATAGGCAGAACTGATACAGTTTTGTTCCAAGTATAGCAGATAGACAGAACTGAGCGCAAAGTTTAATTAAAAGCATAGCAGAGGTCAGCTGCTGAAGTTTTAGACGAGTTGTGTAGCAGTGTTCGGGAGATTTCAGGATAGGCTGTGTAGAAACGAAGTCTGTGCAGAGTTGGTGTAGACACTTTGTAGTCGTTCCAGCTGACTGTGTACTTAGAGTTAGAATTTAGAACAGCTAGTTTGGAGGGGAGGCTCGACATCTGAGACCCCACCAAGTGCAGTGTGCTTTATTTCATTTAATCCTTCTTTCTCCATACAGGTGAAACTTGTGGGTGAAGGGTTGGGTTTTGATGATACATCATTTGTAATTTTGCCTGAATTTGTTTTCCAGGTGTGCTTACACTGCATTTTTATGTATTTGACCTGTATTTGAGTTTTGTTTATAGGTGTAAATAAAACTTGTAAATTATAGCTGGAATCAGTCATTTCATTTACGAACAGTAGCTATCTGTTGTCTGTGTCGTGGTTTATGTGAATCTGAATTGAACCTTATCCCCTTAGGTAGTTAGAGGTGGTTGACGCCATAGCAATTTAGACGTCCGGAGTGGCGAGGAAGAGTCAACTTCAGTTCTCAACTTTCGGACCCAATGGTCTCAACTTTCACATTTGCACTGTCATTTTCATCCGAATCTATCCTTTCAGTCTTTCTTTTCACTAGGGTCTTGTAACTATATGTAGACAGTCTCTAGTGTTAAAACCATTTCGTGACAGTACATTATGGCTGGAATCAGACATTTCAATTACGTACAGTAGCTATCTGTTGTCTGTATCGTGGTGTATGTGAATCTTGATATAACCTTATCCCCCTTAGGGTAGTTAGAGATAGTTAAAGCTATAGCCAGCTTAGACGTCCGAAGTGGCGAGGGAAGAATCTATTCTAGGTTCTCACCCTCGGGGCCAATAGTTTCAACTTTTCACATTTCACTATCATTTTCACCTAAATCTATCTTTTCCAGTCTTTCTTTTCACTAGTGTCTGGTCACTATATGTAGACAGCCTCTAGTCTTAAATCCACTTCGTGACAACATACTCGTTTACAGGACTGGCTCTGACCGACAGGAAATGGTTAATAGCATACACGGGACACTACACGAGGTGTTTAAAGAGTGCGAGAAAAGTGGCTCTAAAGTCAATCCCAACAAGGCCTGCGTGATGTGGTGCTCCTTGAAAAACTCCAAAGTGAAAGCAGACCTTCCAGATATAACTCTCAATGGCCAGAAAATTAAAAGGCCAGAAATACATTCGATCGAAGGCTATCGTATAAGTACCATGTTGATCACATCATACAAAAGTGCCGGAGAGGTCTGGAAGACCTAAAAACAATGGTCGCAGCGCACCTGGAGCAGAAATTACAATTTCTCCTGTATCGTTGATATGAATGGCTAAATTCTCTGACTGATTTTTTCTATTGGCACTACCTACCTTCGATTGTCGAGGAAACATGAAAACTACGGGAAAACCAGGGGTTTCCTGATATTTCCTTAATTAGTCTATGTTCACCTAAATCTAACACACACATTTATTTGAATTATGTTGGTGATGATCGCTTGGAATCGGATTATATTTTAAGAATATAACTACAACAACAAATATATCCATAAATAACAGTTGGAAATAACTCTGTGATTTGATATTTAAGATATTGTAAAATTTGTTGCAAGATTCAATCTGAAGAAGAAAGAGGTCATGACACTAAATGTGGGCAATCCTGAGCCAATAGCAGTAAGGAACCAGAAGTTAGAACAGACAGACACATTTACTTACCTAGGATGCATGGTAACACCTGACGGTGGAACAAGCAAAGACATTAACAACAGAATGAATAAAGCGAGAACAGCCTTTGCTAGTCTCAACAACATTTGGAAGTCTTCCCAGTACAGCACAAACGCCAAATAGAGATTGTATGAGCGCTGTGTACTTTCTGTGCTTCTCTATGGTGCGGAATGCTGGAGAGTAACAGAGAAGGAAATGTCGAAACTGTCCTCCTTCCACACTATCTGCCTAAGGAAAATTCTCCGAATCTTTTGGTCAAACACAATCAGCAACCAAGAACTACTTATTCGGATTAATCAGGAGGACATACACACCATCATAGCTGGCAGATGCTGGAGTTGGGTTGGCCACGTCCTCAGAAGGGACCCTGATACTATCACAAGAACAGGAAAGTCGACTACATAAGACGGCTGATATTTGAAATCAGCCACACTATAAAAAAAAAAAAAAACTAGTCGACGAAGCTGCCAAGAGTACCCAGTGAGCTGAGATCTACTGTTAGTAGTCATCGAAAGCCACCACAGCGTGATCGAGAGAAAAGTCATACTGCCATTGTGCGTGTTGCGTGATAAATTCTCGCAACATCGTTTTATTTCAATATCTGTTTTATAACGCAAGGGCAACAACTGCTTGTAATTTATAGTCACTTTTCTCGGTAAGCATTTGTCTTCTCGCGTTGGTATCGAATGCAGTTAACTTTTGAGCTGTGGTCATTTTTGCGCTGGACTGCGCATGACTTGTCTTGTTGTTTGTCGATCGGTTTCCGCCCACCACTAGTGGGAGTGAGCGATTTGGAATGGCGAAAGAGATGCCTCGTTGAAGAGGGGATCTCCGCTATTTTTGTTCTGTCAGGGATGTGTAGTCCTCTTATGGATATTTCGTTTAGTCGAGATAATACCTCTAGTGTTTTCCCACATGTCGGGAGGCGTGATATTTCTGTGTATTTCATGAAAGCAAGGTAAATTGACTTTTTCATTAACTCTATCGATTTTGGGTCGTGAGCGATTTCGATTCATAGCCTGTCTCCGAAAGTCGTCGTCACGAGATGTTCTTTCCCAGCTCACATGTCGCTGCATTGTACTGCATCGGTTGATGCATGTACCAAGGACCATTACTTGCTACTTTGTTAAATGAACTAGGTTTAGAAAACCTTTATTATCTAGAGGATATTCTTGAGGACATTATTTATACTTCGGCAGACGTGTCTGTCTTGCTGAAGTCAAACTAAGGAGAGTGAACTGATCTCATACATCTGGTTATCTCCTGGCTGTTATAGAAAAGGATGGAGTTTTCCACCTGACTACATTTACAGCACTATGAAATATAACATGCATCTGACTCATCATTGTAATGCTGTCTACCGTTTATTGCTGTATTGAATGTTGCTGTGATAATGACTGTTTGATGTGCCTACACATTTGCGTAACCATTTTGTCACTGTGGCGTCCACAATAAATAATGAAGAAAAACGTCAACGGCTGTTTCAAGACTCATTGACTTTATACGTCGTGAGTTTACTGACGTCCTATGTGGATTGCCCTGTTATTGTTGCATGAACATTGTTTTGACTGAACACATCTACACACTACACAAAACCAGACATGCGGATGCCATCCATCATCATATGGCATCACGCATCATTTGGTGGCCATAAGCTGGTTTGATTCTGGTACTAGCAAACACGGGGTCCCTTACCCACTTCATTTTCAACAAGAATTCGTCAGCATCCTTCAAGAAATTAACATTCTTCAATACAGTCAACATCTTCAAAATTTTCAAAGTACTCGGCGTTGCCCGGTAAAAGTCAAAATTTCAACTTTTTGACGGAAACAAGAATTTGACAGTACCCGGCGTTGTTACATGTTGCCGGATAACTCGGACTGCTGTTATCTTTTACGCAAGTCAAGCAAGTTGCTGCTGTCAAGGTTCCAGTGCTGTCGTTTTTTGAGAAGGTCAAGTGCCGGTTGAAACGGGTTGTTTTCTGAAGAAGGCCAAGTACCGATTTCCATCAACTTACTTTTGGATTAGAAGGTCAAGTGCCGAAACAACTCAACACACAGTATTTCAGAAGCTCTTGTACCATCGTGTTAGCAGTGGAAGCAGTTCAGATGTGCCATCATCGTTGGAGCTTCGCTCTTTAGGACGTTGATTGACATCCGTTTTTCTGCTGTTCTACGATTGGAAGCCTTTAAGTTAAGTGGCCTGTTTGTATGTAAACTGTGCCCTTATACTTCTGCTGAGTCTTCTGTGTATCATCTCATTCTATATGTTATATGTCTATATGTTATTTGTATATTTATATGTTTATATTTCAGCGGGTTCTCGGTTGGGTGGTGTCTCCGTTAGATTATGCCACGTCATAGAGGTCGTCTATTGTGAGCGTTTTCTGTAGGGTTTGCAAATTTCCGATACTGGAATTTGCTAAGCGACTTCTGTTGCTATTTATGTTAGCTGTGATGACATGTTTTAATATTGTTTTCGTTATTATTTCACATTCTTTAGTTTTGTTGTGATTTGTTTGTATTTGTTAGTCTACTCTTGTCTATAATTTAGTTTCATACAACATTTTTGTTTATACACTGTGGTGTCATGTATTTTGTTTAATTCTATCGCAGATATCGTCACATTTTTTGTGATATTTCATTAATTTCTGCTTTATTTTTAGTTGATTTCTGCGAAAGTTTTTGTATTGTTGCTGATCTTTGTTATTGTTTACATTGTTATTGTTTACATTGTTTGTATTGTTTACATTTTCAATGTTTACATTCTGCATGTGTTTACATAGTCATTGTTTACAGTTATAGTAATTAATTAATGGGCTATGCTAATGCACTGTTACTACTATACTGATGATAAATGAATGATGAATAGTGTCGTGCACTATTGAATGAGAAGTGCACTTATGATCAAGATTTGAGTGCTGATATTTCATATACAAGTTCTTTGATTGGAGACTTGTTTCCCACAGAGACTGGGATAATATAAGGTGATGTGAATATACAAGTGCTTAATTAAGACTTGTTACACTTAGGTTTGAAATAAATTAGTTAATTATTTCAGGTTTTGGACTCATATGTTAGACAACATGTCTACATTTGAGCACTTTATTGAGCAGGGTAAATTGCTTGGGAAGACTGGTGATAAGTTAGAAGAATTTGCAACTGCTCGATATGATAAAGCAATGGAAGCTGAACAAAAGAAACTGCATATGGAAGCTGAACAAAAGAAACTGCAGATGCAGGTGGATGAAAAGAGATTCCAAATGGAAATGGAAAAACAAAAAAGGGAATCAGAAGCTGAGGAAAGAAAGCTACAGCTAGAGGCTGAGAATAAAAGACTTGAAAAAGAAGCTGAGAATAAAAGACTTGAAAAAGAAGCTGAAAATGAAAGACTTCAAATGCAGGCTCAAGCTGAAGAAAGGAAGTTACAAAGAGAGTCTGATGAGAGGAAAGCAAAAATGGAACATGAAGAAAAACTCTTAGCTTTAGAGTTGGAGAAATTGAAATTGACGAGCATGAGTAATGGTAATGATTCAAACAAGGGTTCATCTTCTGGGAAAGCTAATAATGATACTTTTAAGATTAAGTTACCAACATTTAGTCCTTCCAGTGATGACATAATGTTCTATCTGGACAGATTTGAACAAGCATGTACAGCTCATAACATAGACAAAGCAAAATATGTTTATCAGTTATCAGGGATACTGACAGGTAAAGCTCTAAGTGTATTAAATATGGTGGATGAACCTGACAAGAACAATTATGAGGTTGTCAGGGCCGCTTTGTTAAAGAAATATCAGCTTAACGAAGACGGCTATCGTCTACAATTTAAAAACATGTTACCTGAAAATGGAGTTGAATTCTCCGAGTTTATTGCAAGAATACGCATTACTTTCTCACGATGGGTTGAACTATCTAAGACGGAAAAAACTTATGAAGGACTTATGGACTTAATACTTAGAGACAAAGTCATGTCGTCTGTCAATGAGTCTTTCCTTGCTTTCCTTCATGAACGTAAACCTAAAACAATAAAAGAAATGGAAGATTTCTGTTGCCAATACGTAACTGCGCACCCACACATAACCATGGGTAACTCTAAGGTGAAAGAAGGTTTACCAGTTGCTTCGGCAGCTCCGTATGGTCAAAACTTTGCTCGTAGATCCCAACAAAATTTTGATAGAAAGGGCAGCGGTAATTTCTGTCAAAATCATGGAAACCAATTTCATGGTGATTCTTCTTCGAAGAATTGGAGACAACCTGATAGTGGTCGTTACTATCACCCTAATAATTATAAGCATTTCAAAAGAGGATATGGTAATAGAGGTTATTCCTGCCGAAGACCTCAGAACCAAACAAATAGATGTTCGCATCAATGTGAACATGATAGTAATCGTGGAAACTGGAATTCGAACCAGTATAACAATTACAATAGAGACAATAATAACTGCAGAGATAATAATAACTCTGATAACTTCAGAGGTAATAATAGTCGGGGTAGATCTCAACACAAAAAAAAAGAGATATCAGCAGGCTAATGCTGTACAACAGGAAACTGAGGGAGCCTGTAATCATGTTGTTGATAGTAAAAACTTTGACGCTGTCACTAGTTCTGCTTTTGACTTTGAAAGAGAAAACAAATGCCCCCAATGCAGTACTTTATTCGAACCGGGTACCATAACTACTTTGAGTTGTGGTCACCCACTTCCCGCTCTTCCTGCTGCTGTTGCGCATGACGGGAGGGGTTCTTTAATTCTACATAAGGGTCTTGTTAATGATACTCCGGTCTCACTACTTTTCGATTCCGGATGCACCACTATTGGTGTTAGACAATCGCTTGTAGATCCATCTTGTGCTACAGGAAGGGTTATTAAATGTGTCACATTTGGCGGCACTCTAGAAAAATATCCTACTGCTGTAATTCGCATTGCCACTCCTTTCTTTACTGGAGATGTGCATGCTTGTCTCTTACCTAATCCTATTGCGGACCTTATTATTGGTCGTATTCACGGAGTTAGGGAGTGTACCCCACAGCAGATTGCTGCTTGGGAAGATAATAACATGCAAGCTACAAATGCAGTAGTTACAAGAGCACAAGCTCTACAAACACCCGAAACTTCACTGAATAGTGATAATGAAGTTGATAGCCAAGATAGTCACTTAGTAATTACTCGTGACTCTTTCATAAAATTGCAAGAAGAAGATCCTTCTTTAAAAAAATTCTTCGTTCTTGCGAAGAAAGGTGATCCGAATCAGGATACAAATAGAAAATCTTGGATTGCAATGAGAAACGGCGTACTTGTACGTATGGTACAAGATTCGACTACGTCGGCACATTCGCAAATTCTTGTTCCCAAGAGCATGAGAGTCCAAATATTACAACATGCTCATGACTCGCAATGTGCTGGACATATGGGTTTTGCCCGTACGAAGTCGAGAGTCCTTGCGGCTTTCTTTTGGCCTTTTGTCAATAAGGACATTCGTATTTACTGCCGATCATGCAAGGTATGTCAGGAGGTCAAATCTAGAGGACCACGACATGCTGCGCCTATCCAGGCTGCTGACATTCCTATTCGGCCGTTTCAGAAAATGGCCATAGATATTATTGGCCCTTTTAAGGTCAAGTCGGCCAGAGGACATCAGTTTATCCTTACATGTGTCGATATGTGCACACGTTGGCCAGAGGCTATTCCTCTTAAGAGCATATCTACTACAGATATCGCAGATGCTCTTTGGTTGATATTTTCTCGCTTGGGGTTCCCCAGAGAAATATTGTCAGACCATGGCACTCAACTCATATCTGACACTATGTCACAGGTAATGTCTACCTTACATATTGAACGATCTCTCAGTAGTATCTACCATCCTATGTCTAATGGGTTAGTTGAGCGTCTGAATAGAACGCTCAAGACTTTGCTTGGTAAGATAACTGAAGATCATCCTCAAGATTGGGACAGGGTTTTACCCGCGGCTCTCTTTGCCTATAGAGAAGTCCCTAATGAACACACAGGATTTTCTCCCTTCGAACTTGTCTTTGGCGCGCGTCCACGCGGCCCTATGTCTTTATTACACGATCTCATCACTGCCGATGATATTAGCGATGAAACTCAATCCTCATATGAGTATGTCATTGCTCTTAGACAAAAGATCATTGAGGCATGTAAGCTAGCAACTGCTTCATCAGAAATTGCTAAAGAGAAGGCAAGGCAGTTTGCTAACAAGAATAGATGTCTACGACAACTTTGTCCAGGTGACAAAGCATTCGTCCTACTCCCCAGTAGGGAAAATAGACTTCTTATTGCATGGAAAGGTCCGTATGCAATAGTCTCTCGGATTTCCGATGTTGACTATGTGGTCGATATTGATGGAAAGCATAAAACTTTCCACATAAACATGCTTTCGGAATTTCACGAACGTCCGGACTATTTGCTGCCTATTTTCCAGGCAACGGATGATGCTCCTGCACCTCACGGTCATTATTCATCCCTGTCTGTCATTCAGGATGAGGAAGCTACCTTCTCTGATGTCAACCTTCCCCTTCCAGTGGTTCCATTACATTCCACGGAATCTTGGAAAAACGTTTCTGTTTCTCCTAATCTTTCTGGTGACGAACATCGACAAGTCTCGTCGATGTTACAAACATTTCAGGATGTTCTCACTGACATTCCTGGACACACAGATGTCATAGAACATGACATAATTCTTACCGACAATAATCCAATTAGGGTTAGGCCGTATCCTATTCCTATACACTTTCAGTCGCAAGTGGAAAAGGAATAGGATGAAATGATTCAATTAAATATAATTGAACCATCGACTTCACCATATTCTTCTTCCATGGTTATTGTCCGGAAGAAGGATAAGAACATACGAATTTGCGTTGATTATCGCAAATTGAATCAGGTCACAAAGTTCGACGCTGAACCGATGCCTTTGTTAGAAGATCTACTGATTAGACTTTCTAATTCTAGATTCTTCACTAAACTTGACTTGTCTAAAGGTTATTGGCAAGTGCCTTTAGCAGAGCATGCCAAACCTCTTACTGCTTTTTCTACACCTAGGGGTCTATTTCAATGGAATGTTATGCCTTTTGGTCTCATGAACGCCCCTGCCACTTTCGTTCGCATGATGCGTCGAATTCTGTCACATCGTTCGGATGTCATCGCATACTTAGATGACATCTGTCTCTTCAGTGATACCTGGGAAGATCACTATTTAGGGTTATATGACTTACTGTCCACTCTACGTGAGAATAATTTGACAGCAAAACCTTCTAAAGCTTTTGTTGGTTTTGGTGAAATCTCTTTCCTGGGTCATCGTGTTGGTCATGGTCTCTTGAAGACAGAAGACCACAATACTTCCAAAATACTGAACATCTCTGTTCCTAAAACGAAGAAACAAGTTAGGAGTCTCTTAGGTTTAATTCAATTTCATGGGAGATTTATTCCAAATTTATCTTCGATCATGGCACCTCTCTCAACATTGTTGAAGAAAGGTTCGCCTAATCTGGTCCGTTGGTCTGAAGAATGCCAATCTTCACTAGACCAAATCAAGAATATATATTCTTCTCCTCCCATCTTAAGATTACCTACTCTTGATAGGACTTTTGTTCTTCGGAGTGATGCTTCATCCACTGGGATTGGAGCAGCACTGATGCAAGAATATGCAAATACTCTGCATCCTGTTATGTACATTTCTAGAAAACTAAATGCGGCAGAGAGGAACTACTCGGTTTTAGACCGTGAGTTGTTAGCGATGGTTTGGTCAATTCTAAAGCTACAAAGATTCCTCCTGGGCGCACATTTCATTCTAGAGACTGATCAGAAAGCTCTTACAGCTATTCAGACTAAGAATTTGAAGAGTTCGAGATCCACTCGATATGCTATAGCTCTTCAACCTTTTCACTTCACGGTACGAGCTATCCGTGGTACGGATAATGTGATGGCTGACATTTTGTCTAGATGCCCACATGACTCCAACTAATACTTCTGTCCTATATTTCTATATATTACAGAGTCATAACACACCTATATTTCTACAATAGATTAGCACATCTGTACTTACTTTATATGTACACACTATCGTGCTTTGTTGTCATCTTCTTCTGTTCGTTTTTTTAAAATGATAGAGGAGGACTGAGTAGTTAATATAAGGGCCGTTAGTTTACTAAACAGCCACAATTATTAATAATGTATTGTACCTTATGAAGCATATTAGTTATTAATTAGCATTATATTGCTTGTACTTTCTCAGAATGTCATTGTTGAGCTGGGGACTTACCTTACGAGTTCTAGATTGTGTACTTACCCTCGGAATACCAGAGCATATGTCCTGGATCGTCATGTAGTTTAACTTTACTATGTACTTATGTCATTACATGTCAAAGAATGTACTATTTAAATTTTCCTATCAGATTTGTACATCCATTTTTAAAGACAATATTAGAGTATGCTGTTTAATGATGATTATAGTAACTTGCATACGTATATTGTGTTTACATGCTAACGTGATGTGTGTTGGTGACACCTCCCCGATGTGAATATTTTTTGAGACATATTTATTTTTCTGTTGAGGTATATCCTCACCAGACACTCTATAATTAGCCTATTGTTTGGCAATTTAGTTAATTATCAGCGCATAATTCGTGCGTTTTGAGCCGCTTATCGCTTGCTCTTTGATATTGGAAAAAAAATATGTTCCACATTTTTTTTTTATCGGGAGGAGGTGGTGATATGTTGCGTGATAAATTCTCGCAACATCGTTTTATTTCAATATCTGTTTTATAACGCAAGGGCAACAACTGCTTGTAATTTATAGTCACTTTTCTCGGTAAGCATTTGTCTTCTCGCGTTGGTATCGAATGCAGTTAACTTTTGAGCTGTGGTCATTTTTGCGCTGGACTGCGCATGACTTGTCTTGTTGTTTGTCGATCGGTTTCCGCCCACCACTAGTGGGAGTGAGCGATTTGGAATGGCGAAAGAGATGCCTCGTTGAAGAGGGGATCTCCGCTATTTTTGTTCTGTCAGGGATGTGTAGTCCTCTTATGGATATTTCGTTTAGTCGAGATAATACCTCTAGTGTTTTCCCACATGTCGGGAGGCGTGATATTTCTGTGTATTTCATGAAAGCAAGGTAAATTGACTTTTTCATTAACTCTATCGATTTTGGGTCGTGAGCGATTTCGATTCATAGCCTGTCTCCGAAAGTCGTCGTCACGAGATGTTTTTTCCCAGCTCACATGTCGCTGCATTGTACTGCATCGGTTGATGCATGTACCAAGGACCATTACTTGCTACTTTGTTAAATGAACTAGGTTTAGAAAACCTTTATTATCTAGAGGATATTCTTGAGGACATTATTTATACTTCGGCAGACGTGTCTGTCTTGCTGAAGTCAAACTAAGGAGAGTGAACTGATCTCATACATCTGGTTATCTCCTGGCTGTTATAGAAAAGGATGGAGTTTTCCACCTGACTACATTTACAGCACTATGAAATATAACATGCATCTGACTCATCATTGTAATGCTGTCTACCGTTTATTGCTGTATTGAATGTTGCTGTGATAATGACTGTTTGATGTGCCTACACATTTGCGTAACCATTTTGTCACTGTGGCGTCCACAATAAATAATGAAGAAAAACGTCAACGGCTGTTTCAAGACTCATTGACTTTATACGTCGTGAGTTTACTGACGTCCTATGTGGATTGCCCTGTTATTGTTGCATGAACATTGTTTTGACTGAACACATCTACACACTACACAAAACCAGACATGCGGATGCCATCCATCATCATATGGCATCACGCATCAGTGCGCAATTAAGCTTCATAACAGCTGCCGTCGGCATGGTACTAAGTGGCTGAGGGCATGTTTCTGAACGTTAAGCTCGGAGTAATTGGGCCGAAATACTTGTCGGATGGGGGGACTTCTTCTGATGATCAGATTGCTTCCTGTTGTATCGCTCTGTAAAGAGTTTCCTATCATAGTTGCATGGTCAAACCAGTGACGATCGGGAAAAGACCGATTGACTTCTGGAAAGACAGATGACACTGGGAAAGACTAGAAACCGGCTGACCGGGTTAGCACCCCGTAAGCTGTATTCAATTGCTACAGGACCCAAAAACGATAGATGCCCCCAGGATTCACCGAAAGGGGGGAGGATGATGAATCCACAGGCGCCTCAATGGAATCGACCAGACCCGTTACATGGACTTCGAGCTCTGAACAACGGCTGGAATTTCCATGTGTCTGTGGTAGGGAATTCTCTACTCAGAGAGGAATGAAAATCCACAGAACGAAAAAGGGGTGTGGGAGGTCATCAGGGGGAGATCAACAGCGCTCTGTCTCGACGGATAAGACGTTAGAAGAACGCAGCTAGGAGTCAATCCACAGTGCTGAGTACATTCAAGTTGATCTGTCAGATGATGATCTCACACACTTCTTGGACGGGAAAAGAGATGCAATAAAGTTTCCACCTGCCAGTGCAAAGGGGCTTTGTGAGCAACTGGACGAAGCCTTGGCAAAAGAGTTGGATAACAACCTGAAGAAGCTAACTTTGGAGAAGAAGCTGGAAATCTTCGGCGACATAGTATATCTGCACTGTCGCAAAGAGTTCGGTGTGAGGGAGGCAAGGGAAAGTAACCCACCACGGAAAAGTAGAAGACAAATTAAAATAGATGAAATCAGGAAACAGAAGAAGCATGCCCGAAAACTGTTCAAGAACGCAGTTGCCACAGAGAAGGAAGGGTTACGGCAAGTTTGGGAGCACCTGAAAGGCCAACATAATGCCCTTTGTAGAGCAGAAAGGTTGTGCAGGAAGAGAAGGAAGACTCGAAGGGATAGGGAAAGATTCTTTAGGGAGCCCTTCAAGTTTGCCAAAGAACTGTTTGAGCAGCCACGGTCGGGTACGCTAAACATCAGGAAAGAAGACCTGGAAGAACACCTTAGAAGGACATATTCAGATGGTCGCAAAGATGAGCCGCTCAGCAGCATGGTAGGCCTTAAATGGCCGGGGAAGCCAGGAGCTGAATTTAACACTAAGCCCCCAACAGTGCAAGAGGTAGAGAGCATTGTCCAGAAAGCTCGGTGCAAGTCAGCTCCAGGTCCTAATGGTGTTCCATATGTGGTGTATAAAAGATGCCCTGAGGTTCTCAAACGACTGCTCCGTTTACTGAAGAATGCGTGGAAAAACCCAACTCGTAAGCAAGGAATGGAGAAAGGCAAACGGAGTCTACATCCCGAAGGAACAAAATTCCACAGACATCAGTCAGTTCAGGCCAATCTCACTACTCAATGTGGAAGGGAAGATATTCTTCTCAGTAATGGCGAAAAGACTCACTACATACCTCCTGGCAAATGGGTACATTGACACTACCATTCAGAAAGGAGGTATCCCAGGTACACCAGGATGTCTAGAGCATGCCGCAATGATCTGGGAAGCAATCCAAAAGGCAAAGTCTGACAGAACAAACCTCCATGTAATCTGGTTGGATCTAGCGAATGCTTATGGATCCGTTCCACACCAGATGTTGTGGCATGCCCTAGAAATGTATCATGTTCCACAAGAGATTGCAGCAATGCTGAAGCTGTATTTTGCAGGGTTTTCTGTCAGATTTTCAACCAGAGAGTACACAACGAAGTGGATTGGCCTTGAAGTTGGAATTGCGATGGGATGTACCATCTCTCCGATACTATTCGTCATGGCTATGCAGGTAATCCTCAATGCGGCTGAAGGAATGGCTATAGGCCCAAAGCTCGGTGGAATGTGTCACATGCCACCGCTCAAAGCATTCATGGATGACACAACAATTCTGACATCAGATGAACATCAGGCCCGGAGGATGTTAGCACGCCTGGATGAACTAGTCAGCTGGTGCAGAATGAGCTTCAAACCCAAGAAGTCGAGAAGCCTATCAGTCAGGAAAGGGAAGATAGCAGAGGTCATATTCACGGTTTCTAGCCAAAGAATCCCTACTGTCATTGAGGAACCTGTTAAAAGTCTTGGCAGGGTGTACGATGCCTCTTTAAAAGACTCGAAGGCAGTGCAACAGACAATAGAAATGGCAGACAGAGGACTACAGATCATAGACCAAAGCAGACTCCTGGGAAATTTCAAACTGTGGTGCCTCCAGTTCATGTTGATACCGAAGTTGCTGTGGCCACTGCTTATATATGAAATAAGCACAAGTACAGTGGAAGCTATAGAGCAGAAGGTCAACAAGTTCATGAGAAAATGGCTAGGGGTACCACCAGGTCTGTCAGATGTAGCACTGTACTGCAAAAAGTCAAAACTTCTGCTTCCCTTCAAGTCAGTTGTTGAAGAATACAAAGTTGGAAAAGCAAGGCTTGCAATGATGCTACGCGAGTCAGCTGATGACGTGGTTAAGTCCATTCAGCCCACACTGAAAACGGGAAGGAAGTGGAGAGTGGAAGAAGCTTTTGATGCTGCTGAAGAGTCACTCAAACTGAGAGAGGTAATCGGATACACACAAACGAATAGACGGGGATTTGGGCATGGTGACATCCGCTGGTGGTCCAAGGCATCAAGCAGGGAGCGCAGAGACATGGTAGTTCAGGAGATACGAGGAGCTGAGAATGATAAGAGGTTGCAAAAAGCAGTGCAGCAGGTCCAACAAGGCCAATGGACCACATGGGAAGGAGCTCTGCAGAGGTCCTTGACATGGAATGATATATGGCATATGGCACCTCTTAGGCTCAGCTTCGTGGTTAGATCAATGTATGACCTGCTGCCGTCGGCCACCAACCTTGTGAAATGGGGAAAGTCGGATGATGAGCAGTGCCCCTGTGCCAGGGGAGGCAGACACTTGAACACGTGCTCTCAGCGTGTAAGGTGGCATTAGGGCAAGGGCGATACACTTGGCGCCATAACAAAGTGCTAAATGAGCTTGCTGCGACAATAGATCAGGCAAGAATGAAAGCGAATAGCAAAGTCCTGCCAGACACCGCAAACACATACTTTCTGAGGGCAGGAAAGTCAGCACACCCCAAACCGAGTAAACCTGGTAGCAGTTTACCATCTCTTCTTGACTGTGCAAACGACTGGGAGATGGCGGTAGACCTACCTGGACGGGGGGCATATCCAGAGTGTATCAGAAAATCGCGGAGACGGCCAGATATAGTGCTTCATTCTGCAGCAACGCTTCAGCTCATACTGATTGAACTGACCGTGCCATTTGAATCCAGATTAGACGAGCAACATTCATTCAAAGCGGCCAAGTATAGCGATCTGGGCGCGGATCTGAGACACGATGGATTCAGTGCAAGGGTCATGGCGGTTGAAGTGGGCGCAAGAGGGCTTGTGGCTGTATCAGTGTATGATTTATTGAAACTGTTGGGGCTGAAGGGACAGTCTAGAACAAGGGCGCTGAAGAGGCTTATTGAAACTGCCGAAAAGGCATAAGGCTGGCTGTGGAACAACCGCAATGGACGATGGACATCGTAACAATAAACGCTGCGGTACAGAAAACACCAACATTTTTCTAAGTCCACAACGCTGTTTTTTTTTTTTTTTTTTTGGTGTACGAGTGAAAGAGATGCGACTCTGGGGCAACAGTCGATGTATACTATAGGGAGAGTGTCAGGTAAATTTCAGTGGCTTGCGGCGCGCAGCTCGTCGGCTGTAAATTATACCACGTATTTCTTAATTATATTTAATTAAATCATTAAGATACCCTGATTTAATTTTATACCTGAAGTTATTTAATTTACATTCAAGTATTTTAAAGTAATCTTAAAGTGGTAGGGATTAATTCGAGCTACATTCACATCCCCTAGGAGCATAGGATAGGTTCTGCGAGAAGGTAACTTATCTGCCAGTTCTCTTCTTCTGTACATCTGAACTGAGAGTTTGACTACCTGACTTTATCTTATGCTACCTGTTACGATAGGATTTATGATATTAGCCACTATTGTAGTGAGCTAGGGTAAAAGTTGCACATTTTGGGTTTTGAAATGTAATTAATGTATAATATGTTTTCGCGCTTCACGGTGTTGAAAGCGAAGAGCATAAGTTGCTTAGTTTTAGGATGACGTGTCGCGTTGATAAGCTAGCACGTGACAACATTGTAATTGTACGGTACTCTTATTATGTTAACCTTGGTCCTAGACGGACGCAAGTTTGAAGTCTCCCGTGATAATGATAGTTGTGTAAAGAATTTATTTGTGATACGGCACAAGGGTCTGCCTATTTGATGTGGATACGATTGTACGTCTCATTGAGGAAATGGAGTACGTTTAAGAATTGGATATTTTTTTTTTTTTAATTCGTACGCCCGCTAATACTCGAGGCGAAATCTCAGGTTATTATTAATGTCTAACCTGACATTGATTTTACGTAAGTATCCCTTTTTCTTGTATAGAGACAGGTGTCCCTCGCCATTCAGGCAGATACTCGCCGATTTCGGAGGTACCCATTAGAGCTGGGTCGGCTCAGGAGCCGCCAATCCCTGGTCGACGACACTCCTTCAAATGTCCTCGCCAGGTCTCGAGTTAATCCAGTCCAATTCCCGGTCGACGAAAAATCCTTAAATGCCGTCGCCCGGGTTTGATCCTGAATCACCCGGTCGCCAGAGGGGTGTTGTAACCACTACGCTAGCGCGGCTCCCAGAATTGGATATAATGTACAGTGAGCAATATTTAGGAATAAGTATCTAAAGTCACATTAATCGCATAAGTCAAGTTATTCGTTACCGGATTGCCTATCCATGGAATCACGTGTAAATAGCCTGACGTTATGACGGCTTAAGGAGGTAAACTCAAGTGACGATTTATTATGTTTTGCATTATGATGATGAACTGTTTTAATGGATTGTTTTGCCGTGATTAAATGTGTTCGTTGGACTCTGAATACAACGGACTTATCCATTTGATTGATGTTGAAGGTTATACAAGTTTGCCCCATCATTCGCGTTTACAACCAAGGCACAATACGCTCTAGACCTAGAGAGTTATTTATAATCAAAGAGCACACATCTTATATGGACAGAATAATGAACATTGATGTGGAAGCTAACAGAAACCCCGTTAATACATAATAACACTGAAATCAACCTGCACTAAAATATGGTGGCAACAACAGAGAAATTTATACCGGCAACAAATTAAACCTAATATAAATCACCGGCAACAATGTCGGTAACAGCGTGGGGAGACAAAACCTAAAAGGGTAACACTACCCTTACCACGAGTTCACCATTTCTGGGAACTATTATACTATCTCAACGAATTCAACATCTATCTCGCCACACTGGGGGCTCGTTCCTCGGGATCATTGATCATACCATAGCCAACTACTAATCCTCTTTCATCTGGGGTATTTTCATTAACTGTTACTATTTGTAAGTGACCTTTGAGCTTTGCATTAGCTCACAACATGACAGAGTATCGTAAAATGTTGGTGTCAATATTTGGTGGTATTTTCTCAAACGTATTTAAGCTTATTTGATATTACGTGATTAAGTAGTTGTATAGTTTGAGTAATAGACATGCCATACTCAGCACAACTGCTACGTAATGGCTGAATTAGTTAAAGTTAGATCTGCAATTGTACAGACGGGAAACGAATTGCGTCTGAGTGGTGAAGCACTCATAATATATATCTCCACGGAAATTGACAAACATCATAACAGGGTAGAGAAGCGACTAAAGGAGGAAGCTGAAAGAGAGGCCAAGAGTCTAGAGACTGAGGCTGAAAGAGGGGCAAAGAGACAAGAAGCTGAAAGAGAAGAAAAGCGACTACAAACTAGGCTGAGAGAGATGAAAAGTGAATACACGCCGAAAAAGAACATGAACTGATGCTAAAACAATTGGAAATTATTGCTGCTGCAAGAACAAGTAAGAGCAGTTCACCTTGCTCTGACAACAAATCCACCAAGGGTGCTTCAAATGGAACTATGAACTTCCAATTGGGTGCATTTGCAGAGAAGTAAATTCCATAGAGACCTATGTAGATCATTCTGAACGACTTACCTCTGTGTATGGCTTGGAGAAAGAAAAATGGAGCTTGAAGACGTAACAATGTCTGCGATGTGTGGCATAAAATGTGTTTCTGAAACTACCAGAGGGAGAGCAAGAGGACTTCGAGGCTCTGAAGCAGGCCTTGCCTACCTTGCTTATGATCATCCCTCTCTTCTCCAGCTCTTCCTTCCAGACTTGCAGTTTGGATTGAAGATGTGCCTCTGATTTAGCAATCAGGGCAACATCATCAACAAATGCCAGCTCTGAAATACAGACCTGTCTAATCTTCCAGTACCCCACTGAATACTTTCCTGTCCTCTCCTTACATGCCTTGATGATATCGTCTATGAGGAGTATGAAAATGTAAGGCGACCGGATATCACCTTGTCTTACACCAGTGGTGGTCCAGAATTCTTCTGACTTATGGTTTGCTGTCCTCACATAATTTCTGCAAGACTTGTAGAAGCTCTGTATATCATGAATCAGAGGTGTTGGAATGTTCTTCCTTGCCAAACAGTCCCAGAGTTTGTTCCAGGGGACCTTGTTAAATACCTTTTCCAGATCTAAGAAGCAAAGATGGATAGCCAGTACACTGCTCGACTGGAAACCTATGTGCAAAAGTGGCGCAGCTTGGGAAAATTTCAAAAGAGTTTCGAGGATCTTAAAGAGATGATCCTGGTGGATTAACTTAGGGATTCCATGCCCCCAGAAATGAGAAGGTTTCTGATTGAGATGGATGGCGCTGTCTTGATACTACGGTGAATTATCACCGATTTCAGGCAGATGCTTAGGGATCTCACAATGAACAATGCGAGTTCTCACAAAATTCTCAATACCATTCTAAATTTGAGGCTAATGGAGCCGCTCAGGACTACTGCTACAAAAATAAACTTAAATATGAACAAAGAGAAAGGAACCTTCAGACACATGATAAGAAATTATCAAGAAGGAATGATAAATGATGTAACCATTGTCGCTTAAGCAGCCACAACAGCAATGAGTGTCGAGAGAACACCCCACCTCATCATGGTGCATGCTTACAGACGGGAAAAGCTGATAGTAAGTAACTGACACAAAGTCAGAATAGCCTCCACCATTCATCCGTCATTAAAGGGGTTACTGTGAATGATAAACGGGTGACGTGCTTATAAAACACAGGTTTGCCCTATGACTCGGTCGTCTGTGCATCTGTAGTTAGCCCAGAACAAATCACCACTGAAACAGTGGATATTCATGGGTCAACCAAGGGAGCCGTACCCATGACGTTGCCAATAGCGAAAATTATAGTTAAATCTCGCTATATGGAAGATGAGATAAAAGTAGTGATACTTGATGATCCCATCTGTCACAGAATGGATTGTGGCGACCCTTCTTCTTCTTAATCTCTGTTTCACTACGGCTGTAATCGGTAAATTTGTGGTACGGATTTTATTGCGGGCTTTCAATTGTCGCACTTTCTTTCTCTGCTAAGCAGCAGATATTTGATATTGTCAAATCATGTTGACACTCTTTGTAGGTGATAATAATCACATTTTGCTTGATGCGACACATATTTGCTGAGATTAGAGCAGGTGAAGACCAATGTGGGTGTGTTCAGTTTCTCGTGATTCTTTTTTCCCAAGCTGGGCCGGGTGATAAAATTACTCGCCCGTAGTCGGTTTTCGTTTGCTCAGGCAACAGATAACAAGATTACCCGTCTGTGCGACACATTAGGGACGGACACGTATGATATGATCATCTCCCGTCCTCGACATTACTTTGTAAGAAAGTAATAAGTGTTACATCGGACACACGTTGTCGTATGAGTTTAACGACATGTTTGTGAGTTCGTACACAGGGCAATCGGATGTTTACAGCCCATTTTCAGAAAAGTAATTTTTGAAATTTTGCACTAGATGAGTCATGCAAAATATTCAAATCAGATCGGCTGATCATTTGAGTTCCAAACAAACAGAGCGGGGTAGGACAGTGAATATAACCTGACGCCTCAGTTAGTCTAGTTCACTTTGGTTGAAAGTTAGACATTAATTGTATTGTTTCCCTTATATATACTCTCTTGAAAATAGTAACACTTACCAAAGAAGAATGTGCAAATGACGGTATGCACAAAAATATATTTATAGAATATGTGATCCTGTATACACACATTGGGATACTCGCTGCTGTTACGTAGTTCGTGTACTGTGGTGATGCACAGTGGTTTAAAAAAAATACTTTTGAATAAGTAAATTTGCCGTAAGGTATTGGTGCTTTTGAATTTAAATTCCCGTCTTATGACGGGCTTTTACACTAGTTAAAAATAAACAATGAGCGCCAGTTAAAGACCGACAATACAAACGATGAACCAACATCGCCCAGACTACTCGGAATTCGTCATCAAGTGTGAAATTATCAGAGATAGACGCATGGCAGGATGTGTTAGGCGTGTTTACAACCAGCACCCTACAGGGACAATCAGCATTACCTTCGACATTTGCTAAGGGAAACTGTGCACTTAAGGGTTTTTGCGGAGTTTAAAAAGATTGACGTCAATCCGTATGAACTGGTGACAAAAAAGCACAGAAAACATTGACACTTTATTTTTTATATCACTAATCACTTCTATACTCTATGTGTATGTGTGTGTGTGTGTGTGCTTTTTTTTTTTTTTTTTGAAGGGGACTCTGTATTTTTTAATCGTGAGGATTCCACAGCAAGGACTGCCATGTAATGCTATGGCATGGTTTCTTCAGTGTGTGACCTATCCAGCATGAACACTTTGTTTTGCAGAGTGACTAGAGCGCTTACTTCTCGGGGCAGTTACCATCTTCATAACATGGTTGCGTCCAGAGCCGGATTAACGTAGTAGCAAAAGTAGCATATGCTACGGGCCCCGCGCTTTTAGGGGCCCCGCACCAATAAATATGTACATAATTTTTTGGTCATCTTCAAATACGAGCGTTAAACCGATGATCTTGTAATTTATGCCATCTTTAGCGCCTTTTCATTTGGTGTCACGAAATTGTGAGAGAAAGAGCATAAGAGGGTGACTTAGTGTGACTCTTCATTATTTTTATCTTAACTGTTTGCGGACGGAAGCCATTTAAGTGGCGTTGAAAATTTGGTCACGTTTGGACGGAAGCCACTTTTTTGGCTCTAGGCGACTGCCCCTCTAATTTTGTTTCGTTCTTTATGAAATTAATTTGCATTAACAATAAAAACTAGAATTTAGGAAACGGAAACTTCCTGTTTTAATTGAGGTATACGGCGTGCTCGCATTCTCTTTCGATCTTGATTAAAATTTCTTGATTTGTAAGGTTAGAAATGAGCAATAGACACATAGATATTGGACGTAATTATGCTTCTGGAAGTGAAAAACGTAAAGCGAAGGAAGAAAAAGAAAGAAGAGATCAACTTGTGATATCAAAAACACGTAAGCTGACAGAATATTTTGATGTTCATGGTGGTGGTACTCTAACCGCTGAAGCTGGAAGTACAGGAACAACTAGTACTAGTGCAGGCTGTGCAGCAGAAAACATACAGCAAAACCCAGTATACACTGAGTCTGAATGTGAAAGAATAAGTGAAACGAAGAAGTACTCTAATGATATTGGTGACTGGCCGAACAATACAGATGACTGTGAGCGTGAATATTGGATATCCAAGGAAGTGAAAAATGTCAACATGTTGATAGTGCCTTCTCTTCATCCGTGCGATTGTATGACACTGAAAAGAAAACTCGATACTGTCAGAAGTCTTATTTTACACATATTCATAAACTTACAAACAAGCAACATGCAAGAAAATGGTTATACTATTCAGAAAGTAAAGGGCGCCTATTATGTTTCCCATGCAAGCTTATGAGTTCAGAATGTTCATCAAAGTTTACTGTGGAAGGGTTTAATGACTGGAAAAATGCAAGCAATCTATTGCGTCGACATGAAGAAAGCTCCTCACATAGACAAGCTTTAATTTCACTGTTGATGCGTAAAAACAACGGTGAAAGTGTCGATTCCCAACTTGTGAAACAAATGGACATTCAAGAAAAGTATTGGCACAAACTTCTAGAGCGAATAATTGAAATTGTGAAGTTTTTAGCAGAACGAGGCCTTTCATTTCGTGGCAGTGATGAAATTGTTGGGTCCCCTTATAACGGGAATTACTTAGGGTTGTTAGAATTACTGGCCAAGTTTGACCCTTTTCTGGCAGAGCATATAAGTACTCATGCAAACAAAGGATTTGTACATACATCATATCTATCTAACACAACGTGTGAGGAATTCATCAATCTGATTGGATCCAGCTTACTGGATCACATTCTCTGTGAAGTGAAGAAATACAAGTATTATTCCGTTTCATTGGATTCTACTCCAGATATATCTAATATGGACAAGCTGACTTTGACTCTGCGCTATGTTTTTGCCATCTGGACCAGTTGAAAGATTTGTGACATTTTTGGATATGGAAGGTCATAGTGCTGAACAGCTTACTAAAAGTCTACTTAATTTTTTAAAGGCAAATGACATTGATATTAAAGACTGCCGTGGTCAAAGTTATGACAACGCCAGCAACATGAGTGGCAAGTTTATAGGATTACAAGCACGAATTAAAGAGATGAATAAGTTTGCGCATTACATTCCGTGATTTGCACATTCACTAAATTTGGTTGGAAAATGTGCTGCTGAAGGTTGTCAAGAAGCATTAATTTCTTTGGATTTGTTGAAAGTCTGTACACCTTCTTTTCTGCTTCTACCTACCGGTGGGGTCTCCTTTCTACTGCATTATGTGCTGGCGGTACTCATAATAAGTCCCATTTGCCCTTTGTGAAAAGACTGTCAGTTACCAGGTGGTCCGCTCGGGCTGATGCAACAAAAGCACTTTTACACAGCTTTTCTGTAATAAAACAAGTCTTGGATGATATTTCAGATAACAATGATCAGAAGGCAGAGTGTCGTCAACAGGCTCGTGGTCTACTTTCAACCATGATGAAGTTAGAAACAGGAATAATGATCATACTGTGGGATCAAGTATTACAGCGTTTTCAAATGACCAGTGCTTCTTTGCAATCTTCTGACCAAGATTTGAATACAGCTTGTGCACTCTATGAATCCCGGCGGGGGTATATTCAAGCTATGCGGTCTACTTTTGCAGACATAGAGCAAAAGGCCAAGGATCTGACTGAGTGTGAACATTATCAAGAACAAACTCAAAGAAAACACAAACGAAATCGAGAGTATGATGATTTCAGTGGTTACAGCACACTTGATGAATCTCAAACGCCTTCTCAGCAGTTTAAAAGCCGAACATTTCTTGTCCTTATTGATAGCTTGCTCTCTGCCTTGTCAAAACGCCAGAAAGCTTATCAAAAGTTGAATGATGTATTTGGATTCCTTCGTCAGTTACAGTCGTTTACACCTGAAGAGGTGGTAACGAGATCATCGAATCTTATTAAATCATATCCGGAAGATCTGGAAGAAAGTCTTTGTGAAGAACTTGTGCAGTTTACATAACTGTTGAAAAGTGATCTTGCTTCTCATATTGGCACTACTCTAGACCTTGTAGAGTTACAGTTTTACCGTTTGATAATTGACAATTCCTTGGAGTCTTGTTTTCCAAATGTAGAAATCACCTTGCGCATCTATTTGTCACTAATGGTAACCAACTGCAGTGGAGAACGATCATTTTCAAAATTGAAACTTATTAAAAATGAACTAAGGAGCACCATGGGTCAAAAGAGATTGAACAATCTCATACTAATGAGCATTGAACATAAACTTGTGCGTGAAATTGATACATCCTATATCATCAACAAATTTGCTCATGCTAAATGTAGAAACATTAATATTTAAACAATAATGTTGACTGTGTTGTTACTTTTGATAATGATAATTACTATGCAAACTAAAAATGTATGTGTTCAAATATATTTGTGTTGTTTTATTGGTTTTTTTTAAACATAGGGCCCCTTTCTTAACATATGCTACAGGCCCCGTACTAGCTTAATCCGGCCCTGGTTGCGTCACACTGCATTCTACTCAGCCAGTGGTTCTTACCACGGCTGTTTTAACAGCAAAAGACTTGATGACCTAGTTATTTAAAAGAAACACATTGATTTAATCGGCACATTATCATTTACCATCCGGCGCCCGCCCTATCAATTACATAACACAGTCTATTATCGCCGCTTATTATTTCCCTTGTGTTAAAACGCTTAATTTAATGGAGTTATCTCCACCGTGTTATACTTGCAGTAGTTATAATATCAAATAAGTTTGGCAATGCCTGTAATGTATTGAGTATTGGTTTCCACTTTTTAAGAATAAACAATACTAGGGGAGGCTATGCTGCAAGACTGCCAGTTGGGTAACGCCATAAATAAACGTGTGAATTGTTAACGCTTCGTCTCGTGTTATAAATATACTGTTATAGTCGACATTGCAGAACATAACAATGCCATCAAAACTTGTTACATTAAAACGTAATGTGGAACGGAAGCTGCATGCAAAGTTTCAGCTCTATACGATTAGTGGAACATACAAATTTTGAGAGTCAAAGATGCGAACCACGGCAAATTTCAAATACAATTTTAATCTCAAAGAAACGTTCCTGTGTGAAAACTAAAAACTTCATCGGGCAAAGAAAGTTAACCACTGCATCACTCACGGTTTCCTAGACAATCGTTTTACCACAGACATAGTTCATAATCCAGCGTTAAAAATACTCAGTGTTCGCATCAAACACAGCAACAATCCACTTTGAAATAGCTGACTGAAAAATAAATGTTTAAAATTTTGTAAATCACAATAATCAGTATGACTTTTCATAAAAAATGACTTAACGTTACCATGAGAATTTTTTTTTTTTAAATAAAAATTTTACCTCGTTTTGGCGAGGCGCGTCCCGTTCAACCTAGTCGGTTATATAAGGGCGCATGTCCAAATATAAAAGACCTTGAGGTCTGATGTGTTGAGAATCTAAATGTTTACTTCTACATTGTCTCTTAGCTAATGCGGACATATTTTCTCGACATCGTATATTATGTGTTTCGTTTCGCAGTATCCAGTCTGTGAATACATACTTTACACTACCAGTGGTTCTCAAAGTGGGCCCTAAGCGTCCCTCAGGGAGCCATGTCATATTTCTAGGGGGGGGGGGGGGGCCCACAGTAAGATGGTAAAGTACCTTTTTCCCCCAGCTAACAGCGACTATGAGGAGGGGGCCACAGAGGTAAATTAGGCTCAGAAGGAGGCCTTGGGCAATAAAAGCGTGAGATCCCTTGCACTAGAGTATTCTTTATCATACACATTGCCTTTGAACTCTCAGATAGTGTCACCATAAGTGACGAGTTTAGCCGAAATGTGAAATCACAAGTGTGTAAAGGTTTTTTGTTGTTGAAACTTTAGATACACCGTCACTCTCAGGTTAGTAGGTTCTATTACCGAAGTCAGATTATTTGGAACGTAAATACAGGTAAAGGTAGGCCAGTAACAGATACTTTCGTAGAGGAGTGAAGCGTTATAGTCTTTACTATACTGGATCTCAGCTTTGTAAGGTGGGAGTTACCGTTTACCTTTCTCGCTACCTTTGCTTTCCCTAACTCAAGAGCAGAGTCAGGATAAGCAGTTACAGGTCTTATAGTTTTGAAATACCACACACAGCAAAACTGTAATTCTAATCACCAGACCACAAGCGCTTTTATGTTTGCACTTGCGCCCTAATATAACCGACGGACATTGTGTCTAGGCTGAACGGTGCACGCCTCGCTGAAACGAACCAAAACTCCTAATTTAAATAAATAAAAGTTAGGTAGAAAAGGTTTGACTTTTCGTTGATTATCTAAAGACAGAATAGCAAGCATTGAAGAGTAAACTGAAAAAAAAAAAAAAAAAAACCATCGCGCGATGTGTCGCTTGTCCCAATATTACTAATTGTCTTCAGTGAAACATCCTGTAACAAACAATGAAAATATCTAATCAGCCTGTCGGGAAATTAAGGACGAGGTGCGCACTGCATCTTCGAATCTAAACTGGACACCCATTAAAGAACACACATGCCCTGCAATCTTTTTATGCTGCATTGTCGGGAAAATACGTAAACGGCGCATTGCAGCGTGAAGGCTAAATAAAACATCCATAAAAAGAGCACGAAGGCCTCTCATTTGTTTGTCATGGTGCGTTGGCCATAAATCATAAGTTTTAATACACAGATCCAATGATGTTGAAACGGAATGGGTAGAAACGAAATAACCATAGGAGAATTAGTGACGTTATCAGAACATGCAGAAGAAAGAGAACAGCATACTTAGTTCCCGACATTTGTTTTGTCGGGTTACTGGCTCGTACGGATAGAACAATTTTAAGACACGTTATAATGACCCAAAGAATACCACAAATGGACAAATAACAACAATCTGCAAAGAATAAGAGGTTTTTTTTTTTTTACACAAGTATCAAAGCAATGAGGGTGAGAAATTAATGTTTCAATCTTAATAAGAGGGGGCTTCAAATGAAAACCTTAAATTTGCGATAGAAATTCGAAACACCGTGCCATTGTCATGTAAGTTGGCAGTATTGTTGCTAAGGACGTCATGAGTGTTCTGCAGGTGGCATCACGGTGCAGACGAACCCCATGACGTCACAGTAGGAGTTTAAAGATGGCCACCCCATTAGTGACATGCACCAAAGACAGAAACGGAACATCAATAGTCAATGAAAACAGAAAAAAGATCAGATGGAAAGTATACTTCCAAGAACTTCACAACCCAGCACGCACTCTGAGAAACTCTACGTACACCCCAAGATACGAGGAACGTGAAGAACCTCACGTACTGCTTCGTGAAATCGAACAGTCCTTGAAATAAATGACTAGGCATAAATGGAATAACGACAAAAGCATTTCAAGCCTGCGGTGAGACATGAGTCTAATGCAGGATTTCGTAACCTTTTTTGTGCTATGGACCCCTTTGATTGTCCGGTGAAGGCTATGGACCCCAATAGTACGACCCCAATAATAGCAAGAATCTGGAAAAAGAAAGGTAATAAAGGAGACTGTGACATATTCATAGGTATCTCACTACTCAGTTACACAGCAAAAATACACGAAAAAATAACTGAACCAAGAATAAGACGCATCTTCGAACCACAGTTAGAGACAGAAGACGCAGTAAAAGAGATGAATGCAGTCAGCGACTCATAGCTTGACGGCTTGCGTTAGGGTCAGCGAACCAGAGCTGACCAAGACCCTACTTCACCTCCAAGTGGTGGTCCTGGAAACAGGCTGCATCACTGCAGTCTGGCCGAGAGAGTAGGGATTGAAGAGGGAAGGCAAACCCTGTCCCAAAAAATGCCGTGCGGAAGTCGGATGTGTCGGGCCGAAAGGCGCAAATATCGCAGCTCCGCTGTAAACGGCGACACAACGCAACCAACGTCCTTTTCCCAATCTTCATTTACATTCGATACCGTTGTGGCGACATAATCAAGGCATTAACATTTCCAACATATCGACCATTTGTGGTGTGACAGGAATTTTATCTGAGAGGAAGTTAACATGACCTGACCATTCTTTATGTATTGGAAATCCTCAATCTCATACTGACACTTGTGAGCATCTGTTAATCTTTCGGTTAACTGGAAAATAGTAATGTCGCGACCAGAAAAGAAAGTGCGCAACGCACGGTGTGCAACTTGCGCGGCGTGGGTGTTATATAAAACAAATACTTTGAGGAGCTTTTTTTTATTTTTGCACGTCTCATTCTTTCACGCAAATTAGTAGCGCTCGACAATGAAACTAGTGTCAAAGACTTTGTGCATGAGCCCTTATCCCCGATGTAAATCTTTTCATGAAAACTTGAAAGTTTTTGTTAAAAACACTTATTATCAGGAGACACTCTTTGAAAACAATCCACGCAATAAATGAATAATTCTTTTATCGATATCAGCATTTTGTCACTCATGCAAAGAACTTTAAATTGATTCTATCTAAAATAACATAATTCTCGCTTTTGTTTAGTTGGTCACAGCTGATTGTGTGACTGTTAATGGGAAAAGAATAGCCTATCAGTACTAGTTCCCTGACAGCTTATTGTAATTTATACCTTGTCTCTGATTTGCTAGCTCGGGCATTTAATATTACTTTTCTGCAGCTAGCCCTATTGTCACCCGACCTCTTTTCTTAAACATAGGGCTAATTGCACTTAATCTTTCGTTAGACCTGTAAGTCATCTTCTCTTCTTTGATCCTTAGCCGCCGACCGTCAAAGCAGTCAGTGGCCATCACGCCTAGTGGCGTCTTGTAGGGCAACAACAAATTGATTCCCCTTTGCTCGGTCGGTGGCCATCCTTCGTACAGTGCCCCAACTCTGGTTCATTCCCTGCATCTCAGCCTCCACAGTCCTCCGCCAGGTTGTTTTTGGTCGGCCTCTCTTTCGTTTTCCTTCAGGGGTCCAAAGCATAGCTGTTCTTGTGATGGCATCGGGTCTCTTCTGAGGACATGGCCAACCCAGCTCCAGCGTTTGCCAGCTATGATGGTGTGCATGTCCTCTTGCTTGCTCCGAGTAAGCAGATCTTGGTTGGTGATGGTATTCGGCCAAAAGATTCGGTGAATTTTTCTTAGGCGTGTTGTGTGAAAAGAGGACAATTTCGACATTTCCTTCTCTGTAACTCTCCAGCATTCCGCACCATAGAGAAGCACAGAAAGCACACAGCTCTGATATAATCTTAATTTTGTGCTTGTGCTGTATTGAGAGGACTTCCAGATGTTATTTAGGCTAAAAAAGGCTGTTCTTGCCTTATTCATTCTGATGTTGATGTCTGATTGCCCCGCCGTCTGGTGTTACTATGCTTCCTAGGTATGTGAAGGTGTCTGTCTGTACCAGTTGCTGATTCCTTACTGATATGGGCTCAGGGTTGCTTGAATTGAGCGTCATGACCTCTGACTTCTTTAAATTGATCTTCAAGCCCACCTGCTGGCTAAACTTATTAAGTCTATCCGTTTTTTCCTGGATGTGTTGATGTGAATGTGCTAGTAGTGCAATGTCATCTGCATATTCCAGATCTTCCAATGTAGAAAATGTTGTCCATCTTATTCCTCTTGGACTGCCCTCTGTTGTCTGGCGCATCACCCAGTCTATGACTGTTAAAAATAGAGTGGTTGATAAGGGGCATCCCTGTCGTACTCCTGTCTTCACCTCAAAGGTTAGGTTGATCTGCCCAACGCTACACGTAAAGTTGGCATAGAGGCTTTTTATAATTAACACTATGCAGCTTGGAATTCCATAAGCCCTCAGTATTTTCCATAAACTGTCCCTATGTATGCTGACAAAAAGCCTATTTCAAATCTACGAAATTAATGTAAAGCGTCTTTGCCATTCTGAGCACTGCACAACTAATGACCTCACACTTAATTTTTTTTTGAATGAATGTGGCTACGTAAAGTGTCTAGGGTAATGAGGTGTAGTGTGGTGTGATAGTTTCTAAATTCACCCACATATAATTAAGAAGACTAATAATATTAACAAATGTTAAAATACACTGAACTAACTCACGTGTGTAAAATTTTTGTTAGAATTATATTACATTTATTTTGTTCTGGATCAATTTTTTAGGTTGACCAGAACTTAAAAGGATTTAGAGATTATGAAAGAAATGCATGGAATATTATATCATAAATACAATAGTGTACATATATATGTAATATACTAGTTAGTTTTAATAAAATGTTCTAGTAGTCATCTACTTGGGAGGATATTTAATGTTTGTGCTGTTGGGGTGGCCTCATCACACCTGTCTATATTGACTACACAGTGTCCAGAAAATGGTGGGAATTTTATGGGGTATTAGTACTAAAGGGCTTTGGTGAATGTCCAGCAGACCAGAGGCTCACTCATCTGGTAGTTGTAGCTCTGGTGCTGAAATCAGGTGGTCCCACCTCTCCGTGCTGGCGGGCAATAATGGTGGTCTCTGTCACAAGTACTGCACAGATACACTCGAGTAAGTCACCAACTGAATAGACACTGCTTGGTTGACAATAGAAACTCACAGCTCTGCAATCAAAGTATGGGCCATGTGTCAAAATCTATTCTCTACCCACGTCTGGACACAACACTGACACAACAACCACATCATACAGACAGGTCAGATCTCTCTGACCAAACAGCACATTTACCATGGTGGGTTTACATCAGATAGATCCTCCCAGACTATAGATTCTGAAAAATATTTATTAGTTGTCTGCCCTAAAAGAGGATAGGTAGTATGTTTCATTATTCTCAACACTTGATCTGTCTTGCCTAACTCTTGCTGGAGTTTATGTACATTGTTGGTCCCTAGACCCTGACTTGGGCGGGGGGTCTAGAGCAAATCCCTACTTGTTTGTAAGGCTAGATTTCGATATGGCAGTATCAAATCACTCGAACATGAAACAATATTCAAAATATATAAGGAAATAATTTCAATCTTACCAGATTATGAATAAATAACACAGAATTGCTAGCAAAACTCAGCTGAGCTGCTGGCTATAGTATGGCGTCCCTAAATTTATTTCTCTTTCTTTCATATGGAAATCACCACACTTTAAAATCTGTGTCTATCACTGAACAACTATTGAAGAATGGCCCCACTTTCGCGTCTGAGCGCTAATGATATGATTGTCTGTGGCCAATCACTGCCTAGTTTTATTTTCAATTCAAATTTCCTACCATAAAGTCATTTCAGTCATGCTTCAGTCAAGTATGGATGGTTATCTGTTAGTCTGTCCGTCTCTACTTGTGTTTCTACAAAAATGTTCTGGATTTTTGAACCAACCTTTCTCTCCCCTCCAAAATTTTGTCGTAAAAGTTATATTTAGACACAGCTACCACCCAAAACCCTCTCCTCCATACTAAGTAAATTTGAACACCTGCGTTTCGAGGTCGTGTTTTTTTTGTGCAAAATAGCGACACTTTTTATTCAATACAGTTCGTCGATGATGTGAACAACACTGTCTTTTGTCATTATCTTCAATATTATCTATCCGTCTGTAAAATTAAGACCATATTAGTTCACTGCTCAGAATAGGCCATCCGGCCAGCTAATTTTTATATTCCTAACATTAATATTAAGAAAAAAGTACTTTTTAAAGTTTGTAATATTTCGAACATCTGCGTTTAGCCGCTGAATTCAAATCAAAGCTTGGTATCGCGCAAAAGCGTCCAATAAATGACTGTGGCGTATTATATCTAAGGTCCCTTCTGTCGAGTTGCTTACTTTTTTTGTCAACTTGGGAAACGTGACTTTTCTCCGATTCCCCCGCCCAATTGCGTCCAATCCTTTATTCACTCCAATTCTCAGTCATATTCTTTCCTTTTGATCCCCGTTCCCCCTCCTTGTCAATTTTATGGAGGTTATCTTTGGAGGTATTTTACCGTTGTATCTCTGTCAATTTCACTACAGCCGCCGTACCGTCAAAGCGGTCAGTGGCCATCACGCCTAGTGGCGTCTTGTAGGGCAACAACATATTGATTCCACTTTGCTCGGTCGGTGGCCATCCTTCGTACAATGCCCCAACTCTGGTTCATTCTTTCATCTCAGCCTCCACAGTCCTCCGCCAGGTTGTTTTTGGTCGGCCTCTCTTTCGTTTTCCTTCAGGGGTCCATAGCATAGCTGTTCTTGTGATGGCATCGGGGTCTCTTCTGAGGACATGACCAACCCAGCTCCAGCGTCTGCCAGCAATGATGGTGTGCATGTCCTCTTGCTTGCTACGAGTAAGCAGATCTTGGTTAGTGATGGTATTTGGCCAAAAGATTCGGTGAATTTTTCTTAGGCATGTTGTGTGAAAAGAGGACAATTTCGACATTTCCTTCTCTGTAACTCTCCAGCATTCCGCACCATAGAGAAGCACAGAAAGCACACAGCTCTGATATAATCTTAATTTTGTGCTTGTGCTGTATTGGGAGGACTTCCAGATGTTGTTTAGGCTAAAGAAGGATGTTCTTGCCTTATTCATTCTGATGTTGATGTCTTTGCCTGCCCCTTTGAAGTTACTCAGGGAAAATCTAGAACTCCCCTAATATCCTTTGATCTTGGAACACGGGCATTCTACAGGGAAACCCGCTAGGAGAACAGAAAGTCTTTTGATGTCGGTCAAAGCTCCAGACGAGAAACTCTGAGAGCCCGACATGTAAAGCTTGTTATCTTGAAACCTCTAGCTTCTGAATTTTGTCCCACACAGGAGTGCGAAATAACGCCATTAGAGATCACAAGAAATGTAATGATATATATATACTGTTGTTTCTATAACCCAACCATCAGTCGTCAGTCAGAATTCGATAAGAGTCTAGCACGCAGTCATAAAACCATTTCTTGTGGATATTGTTTATAAGTGATTCGTGGAGATTTCATTCTGGATTTTCTGACCTGATCCCCAGCGGACGACCAGCGGTCTTTTCTTTTCCTTTTCTATATCATTTATAGTGGGTACTAGCCAGATGATATTGTGTGACTATAAATTATACTACTGGACTTACCAAATCCAAGATATGTTTTAACAGCCTCACAGTGGCGTATACTTGAATCCATCATCATCATTTTTGTAACATTTGAAGCAACCTGGTTTTACCAGATACTAGAAGTATTCCCCTCTCTTAAATGGTAAACACCAAGGATTCTCACAATATTCAATATTTGTAGTAAACCCTATATCCAGATAGAAGTTCCAGCCCGAGCGGGAAACAAGTCTGTTTTTCCCCACCCACCCCAACACTGCAAAAGTTGTCACAACGAAGATATTCAGTTGTAGTTCCTGTGTCTAGACTTATATTCCCCTGTGCACCCATCAGAGGAACAGTGATAGTTTTAGAACAGTGAAGACAACCTTTACGATTTATATTGCATCCAGGATTTATCGAAGAATAAACATATTCGGCGTTCACCTCATTAGTTTTTTTGGGGGGAATGGACTGGGGCCAATTTGTATCTTCGACAGCTGGGGTGATACATTAATCAACAGTGAAATAGGGATTATGTTCGTGGAATAAATTTACCAAGGGATACCACAGATCCACGGGAAGAATACTGTTAAGTCATGTTTTCGAGTGGGAGTTAAGTGTTAGGGATTTTTATGTACGGGTCTGATTTTTTATAGACATGCTAGTAAGCACGTTTAAAGTTATGAAATTTTTTACTTGGGTGCTTTGCACACTATATTTTTGAACATAGCTCAACTGAGTATGTGTTAGCTTTTTTTTAAACTCAAAGAAAGTGTTAAAATGTTCTGAGTAGTTGGGGGAGAGATACGGGTGAGCTGAGCTCACATCTCAAGCTGTTAGTTCGCGCTTGAGTGAAGATGTACTGAGTTATATTGAGAAACTATAATCTCGGTCATTAGGTATCTGGCAGAGCTTCGGGATGCATTTTATAGTCTCGCTAGTGTGTCCAGAGTGTTTTTGGATGACAGAGATTTGATATGATTCATATTCCTATGGAAGATATTTGCTAATGCAATGTACAATGAGTTGCTGTTTATGCAACCTTTTTCTGATGGATTTTTCCTGTTATTACCATGAATGATGAGTTGCTGTGTATGCAACCAATTTCTGATGGATTATATTTACTCTCACCATGTATGATGAGTTGCTGGGTATGCAACCAATTTCTGACGGATTATATATATATTATTACCATTTATGATGAGTTGCTGGTGATGCACTCAACTTTCTGACGGATTATATATTATTACCATTTATGATGAGTTGCTGGTGATGCACTGAACTTTATGATGGATTGTATGCTATGTCGATTTATGATGAGTTGCTGGTGTTGCACTCAATTTATCTATGGATTTACTTACTATGATACCTTGTGATTTGCTGTGATCTGTTATCCATGATGTCAACGTTACTGTCGTAAATAAACTGTGTATAAGTTGAAAACTAGTTGGTCTATTTCCTGACCCAACGTTACTGTTGTGTGGGTTTACATCAGATATTTACAAACCTAAAGAACTCACGACATTCACCCATTATATTTACACACCTGTCGGCCACTAACAGTAAGCCCGACATTACTGACATCGACCTTGTCAGTGGTACTACACCACAACACCCATCACAAACAATCAACAATAACAGAAACCACTAACAGAACAGCTTGTAACGAATTTCTACAGTAACAATAGAATACAAATAGGTAAGAGAGTGAGAGGTGGCCACATGAGTGAGAGAGCGTGTGATGATTTTATTGTTGCTGGAAACTATCTATTAATTTGGTTGTTTGATTTTGTTTACTTTACTTGGTCTTATATTGTATCAAGATTCGTTATTCAATAACCTAGTGCTAACCTTCAACCTTTGGGTTAATATTTCTTTGGGTTTGTTTTTCTTTATACGGTGAAGGCGCATTATGCTTCTTTATTTCCTCTATATGTAAATGATTTTCTTGATATCTTTTGGGTATTTGATGTTGTAAACAGTTTAGTGATAATAAACAACAAAGAAAACTTAACTTTGTGTGTTAGTCAGACCCATACCCATTTATCCTTAGTTTTTCACGTTTGTGTGTCTTGTTGTCACATATTGTTGTGTGTGTAGAGTAACTTGTCTCATTTTTTTAGATAGGGAGGCAAAGACTGTCTTGTAACAAAGCACAGTTGTACGGATAGGCTGGAGGAGAGAAACTTACTCACTCCAGAGACATATCTTTCCCTCAACCTACCACCTGTGAAATCTATTTCAATACATTCTCGTGTATCTGCCAACCATTCACTCTTTATCTAGACTGGGCCCAATAAAACATAAAACAATTAACCTACCGTACGACACTGAGGAATACAACCATGTTGAAAAATTGTATTGTTTCCATTATATATACTCTCCCGAAAATAGTTACAATCAACAAAGAAAAGCGTTCAAATGACGGTGTTCATGATCAGTTTGATTACACTGTATAATGGAAAGAAACCAAAAACTCAAGAATGTACTTCTATCTGCTCATCCGGGAACGGAAACAGCACACTATAATTAAGATCACGTCAAGTTTGACGGGTTATTGCTAGTTAACAAAATAATAACTGAGGAATGAGTAGAGTTGGGTGGAAGTCTGAAGAGCAGACATGCATATACATTATTCAAGACTCCAACAAGAACTATCTAGAGAACTAAAAATTCCTAGCAATAATAAACTTCTTAGACTGCAACTAGGAATGGGCTATTTTAGAATAGAAGAACCTTACTGTGCAGAGTGTCTAGAAAGAAATAATATTGAGCACTTCCTCTTAAAATGTAGGAAGCATGAACAACAGAGAAAGCCAATATTAGATTATTTACAGGCGTGCAATTCACCTATAACTGTAGAACAGGTGTTGAGAATAGATAGACCTATAGAATTGCACAATGTAGTTAAACAATATAAAACAAGAATTAAAATTAATATATAAGGATCAATGATGGTGTGAGGATAAAGGGTAGTCTGACGGGGTGCTCGCGTGAGCATGTCAGATAATTGGTTTTTCTCACCCCTTTTCTCACCGGGCTTTCTCACCCCTTTTCACCATGTTAACAACAAGGCAGCTGTGCGAGACTTTACTTTCCCCCTTTTGTTGTTGTTGTTGCTTGTATTTTTTGTTTTGTTTTTATTTGTTGCTTGTTTCTAAGAAAGGGGAGGTCACACATACATACATTAACACATTTTTGGTTTTGATTAACTCTATTTGGACTGAGAGGGGTTGGGGGAGAAGATACTATATTTAGAGATCGGAAATCAGATTTTATTTTCTTGAATTTACTACACTATGTATCCCAATTACAACCCATCAAGGGTTGAACGGGAAATTTCAGATTTAGTGCTGACCAAGTGTATTATTCCATCCATTCCACTGTAGGCTGTGGGCAGTATGCTTGAGAAGATATTCCTAAAATGTAATACTGAAAAATAACATAACTTTGGCCGAATGCAAAGTCAATAAATAAAATAGTAAAAGTACTAAAATATATATTCATATTTTATTATTATTATTCGTAGTGACCGATGTGATTGTTCGATAAAGCGACTATAACATGAGACTCGTTAGGAAAGACTTGACGACAACTCTGGCTATTGTATTCTCTGTTGTTTATGATTCCTAAATTTTATTAGGAAATGCTCTATACTAGTGTCTTATTGTCATTCTTCACAATAGGGTTATTCTATTTAAAATATAGCCCATTCCAAGTTGTAGTCTAAGTCGTTTATTTTTGCTGGGAATTTGTAGTTGACTCTTTAGCTCAAAAAGTTAACAAAGATGAACCAACCAGTACGCATTAGAGGGTAAATAATAGACAAGATCATGTGATTACGCATGTTCAGTCAACAATGCGTAGATAGTCACGCAGAAAGATATATTTCAGTTGAACTAGAGTTGAAACAGTTCGTGCGTTGTGTGAAAAATAAGTTGTGTTTGCTCATCACAAGTCCCACAACATGGCGGTTTAGCGCTATTGAGACTTCGTAAAGCATTATTCAGCTTAAACAAAACACAGCTAGCCTAATAAAAACTCATGTAAGTACTTGCTAATTTTGTTTCACTTTCTCGCCTGCTTGATCACAGGTAATTTAATTAGGCCTACTAGTTACACCATATAATTCACGGATGTAAATGTTACATGTGTTCTGATAAGATTAAGTAGGCTAACGTCTTAGTATTTTTTTGTTTTTTAAAACATACATGCATAATTGGTAGGCTAATTATGATTTTCCCTAGGCCTATTTAAATTGATTTGACAAGTGTGATGCCACTTTCCCAAATCAGCAGTTGCTCATATTAGGCCTAGTTGGAATTGAAAACAATAGACTATATATCCACAATGACATCGCCGTCAACATCTTATATGTTACAGTTATAATATATAATGCCTCAGATTTCTAATTCCATAATAAATCATGCTCACGAAATTTATGTTAGGCCTACATGCAAACACACCGCACTACATGCAAACACACCACACGAAGTCACAATATGGCAGCGTCCAGTTCACCGCCCTTCCCTTCGTCCATTGTTTTACACAGACATGACTTTTCAAGCTACAGTGAAGTTTATTTGAATTCTTTCATTTCTCTTTTTGTTCCTATCATAAACTCATTATTACCCCACACCCCACAATTACCCCAGTTCTTTGGTATAATCACATGTCAAGGGCCTCAGTTCTTTCGTTCTTTCTTTCAGCTGCTTGTTCATTACACATTAGCAGGTAACCATTTATGACAGGACCATATGATGAAGTCATAGAATCCATGCCATTTTAGTCATTCAGTAGCCAGAGATCTATCATTGTTCAGTAATTACAAAAAAATGAGAAACTTAGAGGTTCAGTGCGATTTAAATTCTTCACAAAATAAACCTCATCCAAGCAAAGTTTACAAAGAAGGAAAAAAGATAAATGTTAATCAGAATCTACGTCATTGCAATCCGGGCAAACTCATGGGTGCTCAGTATCCCTCAGCAAATGTCGAAGGGTATGAATGCTAATTGTTCCTGTTGTGCACTGGTTGTATACACGGTGGTTGCGTCCTCTCCTACGTCAATCCCTGCTGGTCTTACGTTTGATGCCAAATTCCAGCAGTCTTAGCCTTGATGATTCATCGATTGCAATGTCATTCTCTAAAAGACGAACATGAATTGCCCTCAGTATTTCTTCCTTATCCATGGCCAACGCACCTTTTATGGGTGCTCTTGAAGGTAGTCTGTCAGCTCTTCCATTGCCACATACCCCGGCATGACCAGGACAGTAGATCCATATCAGTTCTTGAAGATTCGATGCTTCTATGGAGATTTTCCATTCATGTCGAAGCCAACCATTTTGGACCTTTCAAAGCATGGATTGTGAGTCTGATACAATAACTGCCTTTGTTAATAATGTCTCAGACAGCCATCTTAAGGCAGCAGTAACTGCCTCTACCTACATTCTCATGCTGGAGGTTGTTATCATGTAAGCCCCGCTATGTTCAGTGATGGTTCTGCCCTTAACTCTAGCACAGAAGCTTCACCCTGATTTATTACCATGGATTACAGACCCATCAGTGTACACAATGGCATCATCATCCCCAGCATTATCATTTATAAACTGATCAATTTCCAGCTCTGCTCTCCCATTGACCCAAGTTCTGTATTCTCTACCAAGGCTGATGGTGACTTGCTGGTAGTTCATCCAGCTCTCATCTGACTTACTCCACTCTTCTCCCTTGAATATATTTTCAAATGAGGTCACCTGTCTAATAGTCTCCTCTGCTTGCGCCATCCATGACATCCCCCTCTTTATTCTCGCTCCTTTGATGTCAGCTATGTTCGCATGCAGGGGATGCCTTTTGTCTGTGGTTACATGCATATACGCGTTTACCTGGGCCATCGTATTTCTAGATCTAATTGACAGCAATCCAAGCGTGCTGCATCATCACAATAGGGGTATCTCACGTGCAGCCCAAGACTATACGGATACCTTCATTTTGAATGTGTTCCCGTCATTTACATTGTGATATTGACAGCGTGAGTATTCCCAGGCCATACTCGATTACAGACTAGACCAGCTGATGATACAGGAGAAACAGTAGTCTCTGCTCCAGGTGCACTGCAGATCTTACAGACATTACCCTCGGTGGACAGAAAATTGAAATTCAGAACAAGTTGAAATAGCTTGGAGTAACATTCGATTTTGAGCTATCATATAAGCACCATGTTGATCACATCATACAGAAGTGCAAGAGAGGTCTGGCAGCCCTAAAAAAGATAGTTGAATACAAATATATCAATGCCACAGAAAAAAATGTATTGCTATTACGCCATTTTAATCATTCTGTGGTCAACGACACTAGTGCAAAAACTGTCTTAAACAAAATCTCTTCTCATCCTGATTACTAATATTTGTTGTTCACTGTCATGTAACACCAGAGAATATATATTCTTGTCTTTTTGCCAATTTAGAAGGATGGGATCACATTTACAGTTCTGCCAACTTTTAAACTGTTTAGGTAATTTTGCTATAGTCCCTTAGTTCAGGACAAAGTTACTTACTTAGTCGTTCCCCTTCTACCGTGAGGTGTAGAGGTTTGGAAGAGAGAGCGCCAGACTATCCCATCTGCTGTCTTCCTCCTGGCCTGGTTCCATTCTAGTCCTCAGTCCTTCAAATTTTGTCTAATGTTGTCCTCCCAGTGGATTCCGGGTCGTCCTGGGGGTCTGGATCCCTGGCTCTTTGTTTCCCATGCTTGTCGTGGTAGCCGATCTTCTCCCATTCTGCAGACATGGCCAAACCATCTTAGTTGGGACTGTTCTACCTGGGTCTGCAGAGGGTGGGATTTTAGGCCTTGACATATCGTCTGGTTGCTGACCATGTCTTCTTGTTACTTCAACCACCTTCCTCAGATACCTCATTTCTGAGGTTTGGATCTGGCTTTTGTGGGTTGTAGTCATTGCCCATGACTCGCATCCATGTCAAGACTGGGACATAGGTGGAGCGGTATACAGCCATCTTAGTTTTCTTACCAACCTCTCTCCCGTTGAGGAATCCTCGATCCATGGCCTGAAAAAGTCTCCCAGCTGCTGCCTCCAGAGTGGCCAACTCTTCTCCGATGCCTCCCCCTCGGTCTTAGAATGACATATTCAGATGGTCGCAAAGATGAGCCGCTCAGCAGCATGGCAGGCCTTAAATGGCAGAGTAAGCCAGGAGCTGAATTTAACACCAAGCCCCCAACGATGCAAGAGGTAGAAAGCATTGTCCAGAAAGCTCGGTGCAAGTCAGCTCCAGGTCCTAATGGTGTTCCATATGTTGTGTATAAGAGATGCCCTGAGGTGCTCAAACGCCTGCTCCGTTTACTGAAGAATGCGTGGAAAACCCAACCTGTAAGCAAGGAATGGAGAAAGGCGAACAGAGTCTACATCCCGAAGGAACAAAATTCCACAGTCAGTTCAGGCCAATCTCACTACTTAATGTGGAAGGGAAGATATTCTTCTCAGTGATGGCGAAAAAGTTCACTACATACCTCCTGGCAAATGGGTACATTGACACTACCATTCAGAAAGGAGGTATCCCAGGTACACCAGGATGTCTAGAGCATGCCACAATGATCTGGGGAGCAATTCAAAAGGCAAAGTCTGACAGAACAAACCTCCATGTAATCTGGTTGGATCTAGCAAATGCTTATGGATCCGTTCCACACCAGATGTTGTGGCAGGCCCTAGAAATGTATCATGTTCCACAAGAGATTGCAGCAATGCTGAAGCTGTATTTCGCAGGGTTTTCTTTCAAATTTTCAACCAGAGAGTACACAACGAAGTGGATTGGCCTTGAAGTTGGAATTGCGATGGGATATACCATCTCTCCGATACTATTCGTGATGGCTGTGCAGGTAATCCTCAATGCTGCTGAAGGAATGGCTATAGGTCCAAAGCTCGGTGGAATGTGTCACATGCCACCGCTCAAAACATTCATGGATGACACAACAATTCTGACATCAGATGAACATCAGGCCCGGAGGATGTTAGCACGCCTGGATGAACTAGTCAGCTGGTGCAGAATGAGCTTCAAACCCAAGAAGTCAAGAAGCCTGTCAGTCAGGAAAGGGAAGATAGCGGTGGTCATATTCATGGTTTCTAACCAAAGAATCCCTACTGTTATTGAGGAACCTGTGAAAAGTCTTGGCAGGGTGTACGATGCCTCATTAAAAGACTCGAAGGCAGTGCAACAGACAATAGAAATGGCAGGTAGAGGGCTACAGATCATAGACCAAAGCAGACTCCTAGGAAAATTCAAACTGTGGTGCCTCCAGTTCATGTTGATACCTAAGTTGCTGTGGCCACTGCTTATATATGAAATAAGCACAAGTACAGTGGAAGCTATAGAGCAGAAGGTCAACAAGTTCATGAGGAAATGGCTAGGGGTACCACCAGGTCTGTCCGATGTAGCAATGTACTGCAAAAAGTCAAAACTTCTGCTTCCTTTCAAGTCAGTTGTTGAAGAGTACAAAGTTGGAAAGGCAAGGCTTGCAATGATGCTACGCGAGTCAGCAGATGATGCGGTTAAGTCCATTCAGCCCACACTGAAAACGGGAAGGAAGTGGAGTGTGGAAGAAGCTGTTGATCATGCCCAAGAGTCGCTCAAACTGAGGGAGGTAATCGGATACACACAAACGAATAGACGGGGATTTGGTCATGGAGACATCCGCTGGTAGTCTAAGGCATCAAGCAGGGAGCGTAGAGACATGGTAGTTCAGGAGATATGAGGAGCTGAGAATGATAAGAGGTTGCAAAAAGCAGTGCAGCAGGCCCAACAAGGCCAATGGACTACATGGGAAGGAGCCATGCAAAGGTCCTTGACATGGAATGGCATATGGCACCTCTTATGCTCAGCTTCATTGTTAGATCAATGTATGACCTCCTGCCATCGGCCACAAACCTTGTGAGATGGGGAAAGTCGGATGATGAGCAGTGCCCCCTGTGCCATGGGAGGCAGACACTTGAACACGTGCTCTCAGCTTGCAAGGTGTCATTAGGGCAAGGGCGATACACATGGCGCCACAACAAAGTGCTAAATGAGCTGGCTGCGACAATAGATCTGGCAAGGATGAAGGCGAATAGCAATGTCAGGCCAAACACCGCAAACACATACTTTCTGAGAGCAGGAAAGTCAGCACACCCAAAACCGAGTAAATCAGGTAGCAGTGTACCATCTTTCCTTGACTGTGCAAATGACTGGGAGATGGCGGTAGACCTACCTGGACGAGGGGCATATCCAGAGAGTATCAGGAAATCTCTAAGACGGCCGGATATAGTGCTGCATTCTTCATCATCGCACCAGGTTATATTGATTGAACTGACCGTGCCATTTGAATCCAGATTGGAAGAGCAACATTTGTTCAAAGCGGCCAAGTATAGTGATCTGGCCGCAGATCTGAGACACGATGGGTTCACTGCAAGGGTCATGGCTGTTGAGGTGGGTGCAAGAGGGCTTGTGGCTGCATCAGTGTATGATTTATTGAAACTGTTGGGGCTGAGGGGACAGTCGAGAACAAGGGCACTGAAGAGGCTTAGTGAAACTGCGGAAAAGGCATCATGCTGGCTGTGGAACAACCGCAATGGGCTATGGAACTCGGGACAGTAAACTCTGCGGTACAGGAAACATCAGGAATTATTTTACGTCCACAATACGTAGAGTTTTTTGGTGTACTGGTGAAAGTGCTGTAACTGACGGGCAACACGCGGCATACATTATAAGAGGTGTTTGGGCACAGAATTACAGTTGCTAGCGCGCAGTGGCTAACCTCGTCGGCTTCGTGCAGGTGTGTCAGTGTCTGTCCCTGGTCGTGGTGTGCGGCGGAACGAACGGAATAATTTGTCTTCTCTTTGGTTACTTTCACAATTGCCTCCACAGCTGGCGGAGTTGGGAATTTAAAGTTGCTACCAAGGTGAAATGGGTTCATTTTCGATACAAGACAACAGGAGGCTGAGACACTTGGGAGTCATGACCCAAATGGGCCCGCCCCCCTCAGAGTGTAAAGGAGTATTGGGCCGAAACACATGTTCGATGGGGGACCACTTCTGATGATCAGATTGCCTCCTGTTGTATCGCTCCGTATAGAGTTTCCTATCATATATGGTAAATGGTTGAAAGGATCGCGCTACGACGATACATAGCAAAAAATAAATTAACGAATAATAATAACAACAACAACAATAGTCCAATTTTGTTGCACAGTCAATCACATACAGCGCCTCCACTGATAGAGTGCGATCTAGGCTTAGAGAATACATTGTGTGAGATGAAACACGGGGAGTGAATAGTAAGAGAGAATATGGGAAATAATGAATTTGTTTTAACTAGCAGTGTCGTTCAAATATGAACGATTTCGCGATTTTTGTCTTTTTCTTTTTAAAATAAAATTTGGCCTGGTTTTGGCCAGATGCGTCCCGCTCAACCTAGTCGGTTATATTAGGGCGCATGTCCAAATATAAAAGACCTTTAGGTCTGAGATGGTTGTTTTTTTGGTCTGATGTTGGCTTCCCACATGTTACATTTTGTCATAAAATGCAGTTCGCTTTCCACTCCTTCCCCAAGAAGAAGTCACCTAGGTTTTCATTAGAAAAAAAAAAAACACTCTTATTACTAAACACCGAAAATGATTCACAATCATGTCAGGATAATGTAATTAAGAATTAATCTACTGATGACGAGACGCGAAATGATACCATATTCAGATATTACAAAATACAATTATTATATTGAATAAGCCACATTATATCTATCATAATCTCGTATTATAATAATTATAACCTAAGCAGAGGTTGAACGGGACATTGGTTCATACATTTTTTTAAAAATGTGGTTTTATTTGGGGGAAAAACAATTCAGAAGGGGGAAAATTCATTCTTGTCCAAGAAATAAAAGTTACATACTTAGTCGTTCATCTTCTACCGTGGAGTTTAGAGGTTTGCCACAGAGAGAGAGAGAGAGAGAGAGAGAGAGAGAGAGAGAGAGAGAGAGAGAGAGAGCCTTGCTGTCCTATCGGCTGTTGTCCCGGAATTGCCTCCCCTGCTTTGCAGTAGTGGTCCACCAGTGGCCAAACTCAAGAGTATCTAATATGGGTCTTTAAAGGTGTCTACCTTCGCACAAGATTACTCTTGGCAGAGTTGTAGATAGAAGGATAATGATGCTTCTATCTCAGGTAGTATTCATAAGAAATTTCAGAAGTCAAGAACAATGCTGCGTTGGGCAGGGCAATTGTTAACTTATATCTGAACCGCCGCCTTTTATAAAGAATTTAGCAATTATTAATTTCATATATTAATATATATATATATATATATATATATATATATATATATATATATATATATATATAAGTTGATAAATTCTCACACACACTTTTTTACTTATCGGCTGAAAACAGAGGATGGCACCTGCATGGAGGCCATAAGGAGGCAACCCCTCCACCATGCAAAGGCACAACAGGCCAATCACCTGTTTGCTTTAAACTTTTGATTACAAGAACTACAAGAGAGAAAACCGGACTGACTCTAAAGGCGACGAACTGGAACGGACTACGGACTACGACTTACGGAACTTGGAACACAAGAAGTATAAATGGGAAAGAAGAGGAGCTGGTGGAAGAGATGAGGAAAGCAAAACTAGAAATCCTGGCTATAACGGAAAAAAAAGAAAAAAGGACAAGGAGTCATGGATCTCGATGGCAACACGCTGCTCTACAGTGGTGTACCCACATCTGAAAGAGCTAAAGGGGGCGTGGGTTGCATTGTGGCCAAAAACCAAAAAGATAGTATCAAGGGATGGAACTTTGTCTCTGGTAGCTTGATTATGGTGGTGGAAAAGGACAAAAGGCTTGTATAAGTCTACTAATGACTTCATAGTTTACTTACAGTCAGAGGTAATGTTTTTTCATTACCCAAGAAATTATCATGCTCGGAGATTTCAATGCCAGAGTTGGAAATGACCATGCTAGATGGAGCGGAGTTATCGGAAGATATGGAGAAGATACTCTCAATGACAATGGAAAGCGACTCCTTAGATTATGCAGTGAGCAGAATCTGATCATTACAAACACAAAGTTCCCCCATAAGTGCATACATGTATACACTAGATGTGAACCGAATGTTACGACACGTTTAACGATGTCGTCTGCTACAGTTGTGAGCACTTTTAAAGTTACGCATTAGATGTTTGAGAGGCTATAAATGTACACTTCATGAGCCTTGGCTTTGGAGCTTCAGGTTTTGCTTCAAATTTTTAAAACTAAGCTTTCTTGTTTTTTCTTGTCCAATGTTGTGTTTCTTCTGTCTGTCCGTCCGAACTTGTGCATTTACCAAAATTCAGACTTCTTTTGCCTAACACTCCCAAAAATTTATTCAGTTTGAGCCATCCCATAATATCTTTCCCCTTTCAAACTCCCCTCCAAATCATATTACAGTGGTGCCTTCCGTCTCTCCAGCTGTTGGAGTACTTGGTATTTGTTGTATACTGTGATTGCAAATTTTTCTCTTATTTCGTGATTTCTTAGATATCCCACATTATACTGTTGTTTATAGCTATATGCTGTTGTAAATTTCTTGAGTTTTAATTTTGTTTTAGCCACCAGAAGATGGTGGTCTGATACAACATCTGCTCCTCTACATACTTTCACATCATGCAATGATGACCTAAACTTCTTACTTATGCATATGTGATCAATCTGATTCTCAGTTCTGTGGTCTGGTGATGTACTGACTGAAGTTGCGTGCTGAATATTATTTTTTAAGTGCCTTTGTTAATCCTTAATAGCTATCATTTGCTCCAGTACTTTACTTTTTTCTTCCACGGTTGCCATGAAGCTTAGTGTGGAGCTGAAGTTTGCGTTCACGAGCAAAGTATATTGCCTCGGCTGCTGTGAGCCAGTTGGTTGTAGGATGTCTGTGATGTTGTCTATTTTCAAACGACTAACTTGATCCCCTAATATCGCGCTCTAGTTTTGATTCATCCCCGTGCAGACGGTATCATTTTTCGTCTCTTTGTAGCAGCGTAGTGGTAATTTATCGGGCTCCATTCTTGTGATGGACAAACCACTTGATCTTCTGTCTCTGTATACTTGATGCAGGATGTAGTTCCTACAATTTTTTCTTTTGCCATTATTTCTCATTCTGGCTCTCCTGTTAACATTAAAGGCTTTTCCTAAACATCTTATCTCACAGGATGTGACCCTCCTCTTCTGTGCTTTGGTCAGGGATCATGTTTTACACTGAAAGCAAAGAGTTGGCAAGAATATACTATTTATCAGCTGTCATTTAGTTTTCATACTGACATTCCGCTGTTTGAGTAGTGGTGACAGTTGGTAAATCACTTCACTGGCTTTTTGACAACTGTTTAAGTTCTCTGTCAAGTCTTCAATTTTCAGTAACAATGCTTCCTAGGTATTTGAACTCTGGAACCTGATTTTGTTGACATGTATGTTAAGTGGGCTTAGCGGTCTGCTAATCTTTATAGTTTCTGTCTTTGATGTGTTGATCTTCATGTTGTATTTTCCACAGGTTGAATTAAGTGCTTCCTTACGTTTTTGCAATTGTTTTCAACTTCATACATTTGACTTTGGTCATCTACAAAAAGTAACTCATTCAGTAGGTTGTACATGAAGCCTTGCTATTGGTCAGTCGACCAGCACTTCACAGCAGGTAGGTTAAGATCATGTGGTGGCTTAATTTTTCATATACATTACTGTATAATGTCAAACTACTAATATAGAGTTTTTATTTTTAATAGCAGCTGTGCCTAATTTTGGCAGTCATAATCTGTTGAACTTAGACACAAGATCCGTCAGTTAAATTGGAGCGCAAATCCAAATATAAAATACCTTGTTACAAATGTTAAGCATGGGAAACAAAGAGCCAGGGATCCAGACCCCCAGGACGACCCAGAATCAGCTGGGAGGACAACATTAGACAATCTTTGAAGGACTAGAATGGAACCAGGCCAGGAGGAAGACAGCCGATAGGATAGTCTGGTGCTTTCTCTTCCAAACCTCTACATCTCACGGTAGAAGGGGAACGACTAAGTAAGTAAGTAAGTTACAAATGTTGGAAATAAGAGTATGGAGTGTAGTAACAGATAAACATTTAAATAACTATCTAGAAAGTATTCAGGTCAATAAATGGTAAGACAAGATCAGAAATAAAGATCCAGAGACAAATTAAACATAAACTTACAGATCTACCAATTGAAGAAAGTCAGTGAAAGAGATCTGGTCTCATGCTGAGGTGGAGAAACTTGAGGGAGAAGAGAAATGGAAAGGCCAGAGAAGAAGAGAAATATGAAAGACTTGAGAGTGGTGAATTTCAATGTACACAGAAATTGCATTCAAGGAGTGGCTTACCTTGGCAGAACTCACTTGTGTATCGCTGTTACACACTGTATTCTAAGATGTGCATACCCACAAGGGAGCTTGTTACCAGTGTGTGTGTGGTATTGTTCGTTTGATGGCACTGGGTAGACAGGTAATGCTGTTGGGCTTATGGTATGGCTGACTTATAATTTGCCAACGCGAATAATAGTGGGTCGTTACTTCGTTAACAATGATGAAGATAATGTCAACACAACAGCAACGACTGGGTCATAAAGATTGACCAACGGGTAAGCAACGCACACTGGACCCATAGTCGAACATCAATGTCAAACGGTTTATTATACGTAGACGTAGACATCATAGGCGGTAATCATCAATCGTAATAATGGTAGAAGCATTTCATAAAAATACGTTTCATGGCATGAATAACATCATCATCAAGCAAGTATTGATATGGCCGTTGATTGACAGCATTGGCCGTTATGGCATCAAGGTTGATGGCTTGAATGAATACAGGACACTGTCGAATGGATAGTTCATCTTATATATTATTCTGACATCTTAATCTGCTCCTGATGTCAGAGGGTCGCACTAGCCACTGGACATAATTGAGTTCAGCGGAAGCTCTGCCATAACATGCAGGGTTGCAAGTCTCTGAGGCGTGAGACATAAAAACGAGCCGTTTCTTTGGCTACATATAATGCTGGAAGGATTCTTGGCAAGGTTCTTCAAGAAATAGCTTCCTTATGTTTCAATTCATAAATATATATTAATATGCGTGTGTCTTCCCTTCACTTAGGGCAAGTACACAAAACTCACGTCTATCTTGGACGGAAAATATATCGGTATGCCTCTAGCATCATAGATCGATGACAACAGATTGACCGCAGCAAGCCGCGCTATTCTGTTCAAATCTAGTGCATGAAGGCACGCAAACAATTAAACATATAATTACTTTAGATGTGCTCACATGTGTGTTTATAAAAGACTAGAACCACATGTGAGGATCTCAAACACTTAACTCCCACGCGAAAATATACTTTAACAGATCTAAAGGGCATAGAATTAACTGAGTGGAGTATTGTTAAGTTAGTTGCAGATTCATTTATATACAGTCACATAACGTGATATCAGTTATTCATGCTTTGATCTGTGGCATGAGTTTATATTTATTGTGTATGTGTGTATAATTTACAGTGCATGTTAAATACACATTCATTACCTTTCAGCTCCTTAAGGAGCACTGGCATCCAACAAATACATGCCAAGCCTTCCTGTCCTGTTCTGTCCATTCAAGGTCTTTATATATATATATATATATATATTATGGCCAGCAGGTTGGCCTGAACATCAATTTGAAGAAGACAGAGGTCATGACACTAAATGTGGGCAATCCTGAGCCAATAACAGTAAGGAACCAGAAGTTAGAACAGACAGACACATTTACTTACCTAGGAAGCATAGTAACACCTGACGGCGGAACAAGCAAGGACATTAACAACAGAATGAATAAAGCGAGAACAGCCTTTGCTGTTCTCAACAACATTTGGAAGTCTTCCCAGTACAGCACAAACACCAAATTAAGACTGTATGAAAGCTGTGTACTTTCTGTGCTTCTCTATGGTGCGGAATGTTGGAGAGTAACAGAGAAGGAAATGTCAAAACTGTCCTCCTTCCACACAATCTGCCTAAGGAAAATTCTCCGAATCTTTTGGCCAAACACCATCAGCAACCAAGAACTACTTATTCGGAGTAACCAGGAGGACATGCACACCATCATAGCTGGCAGACGCTGGAGTTGGGTTGGCCATGTCCTCAGAAGGGACCCTGATACCATCACAAGAACAGCTATGCTATGGACCCCCGAGGGAAAGCGAAAGAGAGGCCGACCAAAAACAACTTGGCAGAGAACTGTGGAAGCTGAGATGCAAAGAATGAACCACAGTTGGGGCACTGTACGAAGGATGGCCACCGACCGAGCAAAGTGGAATCAATTTGTTGCTGCCCTACAAGACGCCACCAGGCGTGATGGCCGCTGACTGCTTTAACGGTTGGCGGTTATGGATCAAAGAAGAAGAAGAAAAGGTTAATATAATAATTATGTACATTATTTCTGTCATCATCCACTCTCTGCTCCATATGGAACTTGGGACTGCCTCTGCTTTTTTTTCTCTTATGAGAAACCTGTATGAAGCAGTCACCAGCTCTTGCAGCGGTGGTTCATGAAACCACCATTCTGTATGCTGAGGTTGCCAGCCTCGTATGAACTTGGACATCCACAAGCATTAGTCACATGTTGTGGTGTTGGCTATTGCACACCACATGTCATAGAATAACCAAGAGTTTGGTGCTGGTAAGCGCGGCACTATAAAGAATTGTCACTATGTGTACTTCGCACATGACGTGAACATGTTGTGTGCTAGTGACAGTACAGAGTTGATGTGTACCCTAATGGGTTGGCTTGTGTCATCTACCAGATGGTAGATATTTGAAAAGTGTTCAATGGATAATGTCTTGAAAGACATCTATGTGTTTAAATATAGAACCAACAAATGAAACGAGATCATACCTTCCTTATGTGGAATAATGGAATGTGGAATTTGATGAACTTAACCTGCTTTGCATTGAGGAAGATGTGTAGTATATGTCTTAATAAATGTTGGAACATTGATGAAGTTTCCAAGTCGATATATTTATTGTTGAGTTCTTGTGGTGGTCGTTATGAACCTTGTGGACAATATAAGCATCAAACCTAGACTTAAGTAAACGAGCCTAATATAAAAGTAAACACTATAAACCACGACACCACACATGTTAATATTGCAAAATATAGAATGATAAAATGTACAGCTTACCCCAAATAACTTTGGGCAATTCTGACTTCTGGCTCAGAGAAATAGTTTCTGCAACTTGGTTAAGATACCTCTTACACGTGGTCTGGAGCATTACTTTATAATAGAGTCCCACTATGACTTTGCGTTATGGTTCCTAGGATTCTGGGCTTTCCATATTAGTAAAGATAGAGTTTTCTACTAGGTAAGTCCAGAAGATGCTCAAATTCATTGTCCAGTCCTTTAAATTAGAATCCTGATTCTATTATTTATTCTGGCTTGTCTGACTGTCTTCTTGATGAGTTGAATTAGCAAAGCTGTAGACTCAGAATGTGCTAGATTATAAGTAACATTCGGCCCACGCATCCACATGGCTACTATATGATAAGGCTCCAATCAGAAATGTTGAATTTTAACATCTCAGATGCCAAACCAATAGTAACCAACTTGCGTACTGTGGTAGGGGTGTCCCCACTATCCTGTCATGGAAAATTCCTGCGTGACACATAAGATGTGATTTTTTCACAAGTCACTCCCATATAAGGTATTTTCTCCTCCACTAATATTGATCATGTTTCCAACCCACCACTTCATAGATCTATCACTGATAATATCTTTCAAGGTTGACAACTTATCGTAACTATTGCCTACAACAAGTTTGCCCAGAAATGATTACACCATTTCCATGCTGCGAAATCCCATTCTTAAGTGCATGTCTTTAATCTGTCACCAGATTGATGTTTCCCTACATGTTCCTGTGCAAACGCACATTTATCATGCAACAACCTGGGTTCTTGTTCCCTCTCAGACAGAAATAGGAGGTAACTGCAGCCGTATTAGTGATAAGACAACTGTCTGTGGCCATCTCCACTTTGTTTACGTATTAATCCGGATGCTCCCATTCGCTGTCTGGTCACAAAGCTGTTACACACTCGTAAACAACCTTTAACTCTACAGATGCAAGCACCCATTTGTGAAAGTCTGTAGCTTATTGGTTGGAATTTTTCCTCATTCTCCATGCTTCAGAGCCATACAACAGTACTGACTTGACATTTGAGTTGAAGATACTGATTTTTATGATCTGGCAGTTTAGAGAGTAGAATTATGACTGAAACATAAGAATAAGGAAATTGCTGTGAAAAGATCAGTACATCATCAGCTCTTTAACATCAGGTCGTAGGGCACCATAATCAGCTCTTTAACAACAGGTCGTATGGCACCATAATCAGCGAGCACTTCAACGCTCGCTATTCTAATTTATCATTAGTTGGAGTGTGTGATTGTACGATGTACATTTGTATCCAGACTCTTTCTTTATCCAGCTTTTGCCCAGGACTGCTTTGAAGGAAAATCTTTGGTATGTGGTAAAGTGGGATGTTATAAATATTTATAGGGGACTTAGTGTACTGACTGAGATCAGCTGTGAAGGTATCTATATCTAATAAGAGTAGTGTATTATAGATAACCTTACTTGCTGCCACATATGTATACCTCAGTCAGAATTATTCTGGAATAGTGTGATGACTACGTTATATGTCTAGGGTATGTGTATGATGAAGTGTAAGTCATAACAACAACAGACAGATAAACAATTTAATTTATTCCACCACACTTGACAACACTGTGACACTCACATACATAAAACACTCTACGAGGATATCTTAAAGGAGTCACTGATAACTTTTCAAATAACAATATGTATTCAGTGCTGTCATGAATGTATATGTGTCCTGATTCAAATACAAAGGGAACCAGGAATCACAATCAATTTTAATTACAAGTTATATGTACAGAATTTATTAATATGAATCTTGTAGTGACATATATTATTAATAGTATCCTATGTGTGTCAGTTGTGTAGTAGTAATATGAGGTAATACTGGTTTTGTTTTGTTCAAGCTCTGTTGGTATTTGTCATCATGACTTCAATAGTTTGTTTCTATTGGAACTAGTATTGGAGATGTTCTCAGTTCCTGGTATTAAAAACAATTAAATTCCCCTCTTAAGTTTATTTTACAATGTCATTTTAAGATGGGGGTACATAATGTTGAGCTCCATGGCCACACTCTCTTATCTTTCGTGATGACTGCAGTAAAAGACTCCTCTGCTCGATTACTTTAATGAGTTCTGGAGCCACCCCACTGGTTGCTATATGGACCAAGGAGTATGCTGTCCACCTCTGGCTTCAGCAAAGCTCTGACCAGGTGCTGCTCAATAACTTTAAGACCACGGTCCCTGAAACAAGAAGGTTGTACCTCCTACTTCATAACCAATTTATACTCGATTTCTACACTGAGCACAATACATCACAAACATTGAGTTCAGAGCGTTAGGCCAACTGTCAGCTTCATCTGAAATACTTTATACCAGTATTTCCCTCCCTAATGGTTACTACGCCTCTGCAATTCCAGCATTATTTCTTTCTAGTCAATAATCTAGGTGTCAGTGTACTGTTTGGCCATTCCATGCAGTTTTACTTTCCTCCGACACCTTCTGTTCAGGCTGGAGCACTATAGGCTTTACATCATGTTCGCTACTGAACTACACATATATATATACAGACATAAATTATCAATTTACATTCAATTTTCATTAAAAGATATTGAATATTTCAAGCTTACCACAATTCATGGAAATAATAATAAACAGTTTCGTTGACTGGCAATGAATATAGCACAACTCCGATCTGCCGATGTCCCAGGCTTTATTTTATAAAAAATATACACTGGTGCTCAACGCACTGCTTCTTAGTAGGTTTATTACAAGATGTGGCAAGGAACAGACGCTCTGAATTGAGTATATTCGCAGCTCTACCCAATCAAACCATGTCTACACATCTTTTCAAAAAAGTACTCCTTTTTCACGTTTCCCCTGACAACACAAGATAGTATTTATAGCCCGACCAATCGTGTTTAGTCTTACATTTGTTGCGCTCCAATCAAATAGGAGTTAACATGGTAGGCTATTTCCGTAACGTAATGTTTTTTCAAACACGTTATAAAAAAATTTTATGAGCAGAAATGATTTCATGCTGTCAGGCACCCCCATTATTTTATTTTGGCCATAACTTGGTAATTCCTAGACTATTTGCGTAACGTTTTACATATTCTTTGTCAGCAAGCCCTAAGGAACCCAAATATACAAATTTAAAAGAGCTAAGTGGCTGCGTTCAAAATGTGCATTTTCTACCACCTCCTGTTCACTTCCATCCCCATGTGGTGTCTGGGTACTGTCATGTTTTCAAATGTAAACCCATCTAATGTCATCTTTCCTAATAAGCGTTTTCCAGGTTTTTTAAAACCTAACTCTGGGAAGGTTAGTGTTTTTATCACTGTCCGTCTGAAAAAAAGTTAGTGCATGTGGCCTTACACGCGTGATGGCAGCAATTGTGTATCGCGCGACGCGTGTTTAGTATTGCATGCTTCCTGCCTTCATTCGCCCCTCTCTCTCTCCTGCTTTATCTGTCTTTTAGTTACGCCGTATATGGAATGAATGAAATATTAAATCTAGGTCATTGATCAGCTTGCGTATCTCAAGGTTTTTCCAAGAAATACAGTACACGTTTCATTGAAGAAAGCGGGTAATAATACAGTAGGCTTTTACTATCAACGTGAAAGCGTTACAATTTGCAGACGAAGGAGAACACAAGGGGGATTTTGCGTACAGTCATTGTGACAGCACTGTTTCTTTTACCATTTCTCTTTTCTTTTATTAAATTTATTTGTTAGGCTTTACATTTACCTTTTAATTTATATATGTGGATTAGAATATTCCACGACATCTCCCCTCTTAAAACAGACATTATATGTCAGTCCTTTATTCTATATACACATAGAGAAATTTATTATTATTTCTGGGGTTTACGGTGATTCTCATCACACGGATGGCGGCTTAAAAAAATCCGCTCCCAAATTTGTTTTTCCAGATATATACTCAATGCTAAAACTATATGGAGCCAAAAGTAAGGACCATCGGAGTAACCTAGAGTTCTCATGCCTAGCCTGTGCTAGAAACGATAAAGGTTTGTGATCCGTTTGCAACTTAAATGCCTTCCCATACAGATAAATATTGAATTTCTTTATTGCCCATATTACTGCAAGACATTCTTTTTCGCTAGTTGAGTAGTTGATTTCAGCTTTATTCAACTTTCTGCTAGCATATGCCACTGGGCTTAATTCCCCATCCAATGCATCTGATTTCTGTAGTAGAGTTGCACCTAACCCAATATTACTGGCATCCGTTCTTACAATGAATTCTTGACTTAAGTCAGGTAATTTCAAAATAGGTTTGCTTGTGAGCTTTTCCTTCAATTCCTGGTAAGCCATTTCACATTGTGGTGTCCATGTAATGCGATCTGGATGTCCTTTACGTGTCAAATCAGTTAACGGTGCACATATGGAATTAAAGTTTTTGATATACTTCTGGTAGAAACCACATAATGAGACAAAGGATCTCACGTCCTTCTTGGTTTGTGGTCTCGGGGCTTTCTTTAGTTTCTCTAAATTCTTTGGGTCAGGGGTCATGTTTCCCTGATAAACTGTGTGTCCCAAAAATTCCAATTCTTTACATCCAACGCAACATTTGGTTGGTCGGGCTGTTAAATTTGCTTCCCTAAGTCGATTAAACAGCATATTCAGAGAGTTAATGTGTTCCTCAAATGTTTCTGTTGCTATAAGGATATCATCCATGAAATTTGTTATACATGGATTATTCAGAGGGTCCAATAATTTTCTCATCATTCTAGAGAAGACACTAGGCGCATTCTTCAATCCAAATGGCAATCTATTAAACTCATAGTGTCCTTCTGAGGTACTAAAAGCTAGGTATGGTCTAACCTCAGGCTTTACTGGAATCTGATAGTATCCTTTACTCAGATCCACTTTTGAGAAATATTTAGCTTTATTTAGTCTGGCAAACAGCTGATTTGTATCCGGCAATGGATCCACCTGTCCTTCTGTAATAGCATTCAATCTCCTGTAATCTATACAGAGTCTATGTTCTCCAGAGGGCTTCCTTAAGAGTACAACACCGGAACTATATGAGGATTCACTGTGTGAAATAATTCCTTCCTTCAACAGATAGTCTATCTCTTCCTTCAAAGCTTTCTCCTTAGCAAACGGAATCGAATATGGTTTCATACAGACAGGTGTGGGGTCTATCAGTTTCATATCATATTCCAATAGGTTTGTATGCCCTGGTCGGTCTGTTAACACCTCTGCATGATTATTTAGAACCTGTTGCACTCTCTCTTTCTGAGTTTTCGTTAAATGTGTACTGATTTTCACCTGTGCTGCTGTCTCACAGGGGTGTAATGGATATTCAAATGATGAAAGTGGTTCCTTTTTCATCTCCATGGCGATGGACAAGGTCAACAAGTGTGTCTCTTCCTGATGTTCTCTTTCCAAATATGTCGTCGGGAGATTCACATGATAGATTTTTTCTTTCCCCTTCTTATCTATCTTATAATTTGTTCTAGACACCTTCTCTAGAACTGTATATGGACCCTGCCATCCAATTTGTAACTTATTCTGACTCCCGGGGAGAAGAAGCAGTACCTTCTCTCCCACAGCCAAATCTCTGTCTTTCGCCTTCCTGTTATAATAGGCAGCATGTTTCTTCCTGGCTTGTTTCAAATTTTCATTGGCAAGTTTCCAGCCAGTTTTTTAAACGAGTGGTCAGCTCATTCACATATTGGTATGAAGATGTAATGTTTTCCTCTGCCTTTTCATCAGTCCACGTTCTTAACAAAGCTTCGAGTGGACCTTTTATTGGCCTTCCAAACAATAATGTTGCCGGGGCCATACCGGTTGAACTATGGGGGTACCTCCCGATAAGCAAAGAGGGCGGCGTGCAGGTACTGGTCCCATGTATCTGGTTTTTCGTGTGCCAACTTTCTCAGGATCGACATCAACGTGCCGTTAAATCTTTCCACTTGGCCGTTCCCTTGGGGATGGTACACACTACAATGGAAGTGTTTGGCCTGGAAGATCCTGAAAACTTCTTCAGTTAGTTTCCCCTTGAACTGAGAGCCATTATCAGTCAAGATTTGATTGGGAAAGCCTAACCTTGTGAAAATTGTGAGCAATGCCTCTGCCACATGTTTAGAATCAATCGATGACAGGGCTACTGCCTCTCCCCACATAGAACAAGTGTCCACCAGAGTCAGAATGTAGCTGTTCCTTCTCTTGGTTCGGGTGAGAGGTCCCACAAGATCCACGGCAACTCTCTCAAAGGGTGTTCCCACTATGGGCATTTCCCCCAGAGTTGCTGGTGCAGTCCAATGTTTAGGTGCTACTCGTTGGCACTCTGGACAGGATTTTACATATCGTTTGATATCTTCAGTTATTCCTGGCCAGAAATAGTGACAAGCTATTCGCTGTCCTGTTGCGCTGATTCCCATATGACCACTGAAGGGAATCGCATGCCCTAGTTCCAACACTTTAGTCCTATATGAAGTGGGAAGGACCAGCTGTCCGTGACCATTGGATTCAGATCCAGCCTTCCTATATATCAGTTTGTTCTTCATATAAAACTCTCCCTTGCCTGGAGGTGTATGAGATTTGGGCAACTTCTTGAAACATGGCTTGAGTGTTTTGTCCTCAGCTGTGCCTTCCTCATCTCATCTGGGTGAGTATTTATTGGATTATCCTCCTCCTTTTTAGACTGTGATCTGGTCTGCACTGTTGCCAATATCACAGGTCTCTTGGGATTCCCCAAGAAGACATATCTACACCCCAATATCAGAGGGTAGATTGGCTCATTTATCACTGCTGCTTTTATGATTCCTTCCACATATCGCGTTTTCACTTTTATTCGGGCGACGGGAAGTGTCATGGTAGCTACATCCTTGGTTGCAGTTTGAATCTCCACTGTTTCTGTGGTGTATTGATCGGCCTGCACCAGGTGAGAACTCACAACGGAATCGTAATCTAAACCGGTATCATATAAACACCTTATAGTGACCCCATTACAGATGACATCTTCACACACTGGGGGGTGGTATGGTTCCTGTAGTTCTTCAGGTTTGACCTTCTTTTCCTTTTTCCCCGATGTCATAGCAGCACAATGAGGAGGTTTCCTTCTACAATGGTCAGTGTCATGATTGTTCATCTTACAATTTTTACACCACCTTTTTCCTTGGTTGAAAGATTTTCTTTCATCATATTTCCTTTCATCGAATTGTGGGGTTTTATTTTTATTTTCATACCGTGGCCTATCAAACTGGTGCTTACCTTTGTTTTGATCCCTAGGATCAAATTTATTAAAGTTCTGTGGTGCCCTAAAGTTATCCCCTTGTTTCTTTTTATTACCTGTTACCTCTGCTTGAGCTGCTTGATACCTTTCAGCAACATTTAGCAACTCACCCAGCCTCTCTGCACCTTGTTCCATGAGAAACTTTCTCAGGTCTGGAGCCATGGACTCTCTTAATTGCTCTATAAGGACCATTTCCTTAAGATCTTGGGTTTTCCCCAGAGAAGTCCATTTCTCCAAGTATGTCTCTATTCGTGCAGAGAATTGGTGATAGGTTTCACCTGACAGTAGTTTAGCATTCCTAAATTTTTTCCTATAAAATTCTGCATTCTTTTCATATCTTAACAAAAGAGCCTGCTTTAGCATGTCATAATTTTCCTGATCACTTCTGCTCATTTTTTGCAAAAACTTCATAAGCTGCCCCACGAAGTCCTTGAGATAACTTTAAGCTCCACCTTTCTCTCTCTAACCCATACGTGGTAGCTAATAGTTCATACCTATTTAGATAGCTCTCTATATCATCGTCTTTCTCAACAAAATGATCTAAATGAAAATTCATAGCTGAGGTTGAGGCTCCCTGGCTAGCAGTGGCATCAGAGGCAAAGGGACTGGCACCATTTTCAGGAGCATGGCCTTGAAACTCAAACTCCCTTAGTCGTAACTCATGTTCCCTTTGTAATCTCTTCTCCTCCTTTTCTGCTTCCCTCTCTGCAGTCAATCTTCTTTCCTCTGCTTCCCTTTCTGCAGCTAATTTCTTCTCTTCCCTTTCTGCAGCTAATCTTTTGTCTTCTCTTTCTGCCTCCAATTTCTTAGCCTCTTTGTCAGCCTCAATCTGCAACCTCTTAGCCTCAGCCTCAATCTGCAACCTCTTAATCTCTTTTTTCAGCCTCTAACTTTCTTTCGGCCTCTTTTTCTAATCTTCTTTCTTCCCGTTCAATATATTTGTCACATTCAGCAGTGACATAAGAAATCATAATTTGCCCGTCCATTCCTAACTCTTTCGCAGTCTGTACAGCAGCAGATCGAAATTTTGCCAGGTCGGCCATTGTCTAACAGATAAATGTCTAAAATATGTAACTAAACAATTTTATCTATGACTAATTAACTCAGGACAACACAGGCACTGTGAGCTCAACCTTATTTATTTTCACCCAAGGATACCTTTTAATTCTTATTATTCCCTGAAGTGAATTACCCCCAATATTTGTAATAGGGAAAGATTCAAAATCCCAAGAGCGAGACCCCAATATATGTGGTAAAGTGGGATGTTATAAATATTTATAGGGGACTTAGTGTACTGACTGAGATCAGCTGTGAAGGTATCTATATCTAATAAGAGTAGTGTATTATAGATAACCTTACTTGCTGCCACATATGTATACCTCAGTCAGAATTATTCTGGAATAGTGTGATGACTACGTTATATGTCTAGGGTATGTGTATGATGAAGTGTAAGTCATAACAACAACAGACAGATAAACAATTTAATTTATTCCACCACACTTGACAACACTGTGACACTCACATACATAAAACACTCTACGAGGATATCTTAAAGGAGTCACTGATAACTTTTCAAATAACAATATGTATTCAGTGCTGTCATGAATGTATATGTGTCCTGATTCAAATACAAAGGGAACCAGGAATCACAATCAATTTTAATTACAAGTTATATGTACAGAATTTATTAATATGAATCTTGTAGTGACATATATTATTAATAGTATCCTATGTGTGTCAGTTGTGTAGTAGTAATATGAGGTAATACTGGTTTTGTTTTGTTCAAGCTCTGTTGGTATTTGTCATCATGACTTCAATAGTTTGTTTCTATTGGAACTAGTATTGGAGATGTTCTCAGTTCCTGGTATTAAAACAATTAAATTCCCCTCTTAAGTTTATTTTACAATGTCATTTTAAGATGGGGGTACATAATGTTGAGCTCCATGGCCACACTCTCTTATCTTTCGTGATGACTGCAGTAAAAGACTCCTCTGCTCGATTACTTTAATGAGTTCTGGAGCCACCCCACTGGTTGCTATATGGACCAAGGAGTATGCTGTCCACCTCTGGCTTCAGCAAAGCTCTGACCAGGTGCTGCTCAATAACTTTAAGACCACGGTCCCTGAAACAAGAAGGTTGTACCTCCTACTTCATAACCAATTTATACTCGATTTCTACACTGAGCACAATACATCACAAACATTGAGTTCAGAGCGTTAGGCCAACTGTCAGCTTCATCTGAAATACTTTATACCAGTATTTCCCTCCCTAATGGTTACTACGCCTCTGCAATTCCAGCATTATTTCTTTCTAGTCAATAATCTAGGTGTCAGTGTACTGTTTGGCCATTCCATGCAGTTTTACTTTCCTCCGACACCTTCTGTTCAGGCTGGAGCACTATAGGCTTTACATCATGTTCGCTACTGAACTACACATATATATACAGACATAAATTATCAATTTACATTCAATTTTCATTAAAAGATATTGAATATTTCAAGCTTACCACAATTCATGGAAATAATAATAAACAGTTTCGTTGACTGGCAATGAATATAGCACAACTCCGATCTGCCGATGTCCCAGGCTTTATTTTATAAAAAATATACACTGGTGCTCAACGCACTGCTTCTTAGTAGGTTTATTACAAGATGTGGCAAGGAACAGACGCTCTGAATTGAGTATATTCGCAGCTCTACCCAATCAAACCATGTCTACACATCTTTTCAAAAAAGTACTCCTTTTTCACGTTTCCCCTGACAACACAAGATAGTATTTATAGCCCGACCAATCGTGTTTAGTCTTACATTTGTTGCGCTCCAATCAAATAGGAGTTAACATGGTAGGCTATTTCCGTAACGTAATGTTTTTTCAAACACGTTATAAAAAAAAATTTTATGAGCAGAAATGATTTCATGCTGTCAGGCACCCCCATTATTTTATTTTGGCCATAACTTGGTAATTCCTAGACTATTTGCGTAACGTTTTACATATTCTTTGTCAGCAAGCCCTAAGGAACCCAAATATACAAATTTAAAAGAGCTAAGTGGCTGCGTTCAAAATGTGCATTTTCTACCACCTCCTGTTCACTTCCATCCCCATGTGGTGTCTGGGTACTGTCATGTTTTCAAACGTAAACCCATCTAATGTCATCTTTCCTAATAAGCGTTTTCCAGGTTTTTTAAAACCTAACTCTGGGAAGGTTAGTGTTTTTATCACTGTCCGTCTGAAAAAAAGTTAGTGCATGTGGCCTTACACGCGTGATGGCAGCAATTGTGTATCGCGCGACGCGTGTTTAGTATTGCATGCTTCCTGCCTTCATTCGCCCCTCTCTCTCTCCTGCTTTATCTGTCTTTTAGTTACGCCGTGTATGGAATGAATGAAATATTAAATCTAGGTCATTGATCAGCTTGCGTATCTCAAGGTTTTTCCAAGAAATACAGTACACGTTTCATTGAAGAAAGCGGGTAATAATACAGTAGGCTTTTACTATCAACGTGAAAGCGTTACAATTTGCAGACGAAGGAGAACACAAGGGGGATTTTGCGTACAGTCATTGTGACAGCACTGTTTCTTTTACCATTTCTCTTTTCTTTTATTAAATTTATTTGTTAGGCTGTACATTTACCTTTTAATTTATATATGTGGATTAGAATATTCCACGACATGGTACACCTATAGCCTGTGAGATCTTGATATATGGCCATATCATGCCAACGTTTATCACATTGCTTTTGTAGTAGAGGTCTTCACATGTCCAGGGGCATTTCTGATTATGTGCCATATCTGTAAGTTTGTCAACATTTAAACATAAAAATGTTGCCTCGATTTGACGTCTTGTTCAACCTAGTCAATTATAATAGGGCGTATGTCCAAATATAAAAGACCTTGAGGTCTGAATAATATAGTTTGTCAACTAAGTTAGCTTCTTCCGAGGACCTTTCAAACGCACATTTGCATTTTTCTTAAGTCTTTCCTTAAGGCCCATGATGTATATGGGAAGGTAAATACTACGAGCGATTGACAGAGTGTTAGAGCACCGGTCTCTCACGGCAAAGGTGCCGGGTTCAATTCACTGTATCAACACGTTTCAATCTACCCAGTTGTAAATGGGTACCTGACTTTGCGCTTGAGTTAGTGAAGGAAAAGGCATCGAGGAAGGGAACTGGTCACCCCCACCTCTCGATGCTGGACCTAGTATAGGGAAGGCTCTAACACTTCACTCCCCCTACGGCAGTATGTACTATGAGACTACCTTGACCTTTTACCAGAAGAGTCTAATTTGGTTCGAAGTAAGATTGTTGGGAGGTTGTAATGGTAGATGGGGAGGATCATTAAATTCGTAGGCACCATACAGGATACAGTATAGTCTTCTAATGAGTGTGTACTTTTTTTTTGTTTTCCCTATCCAGCGGCACTTGGGCTTGAGCCCTTCGGCCCAGTGACATGAAACAAATTTCATGGCATTGCGTAGCTGGGGAGCTATAGGGTCAGGAGCCAGATGTCCGTGCCATCTCCGATCCTTCCCATCCACAGAGGGTTTGTGCTCAGGAGCCGCTCATGCTACTCCAGTCCCTGGTCGAAAGCACTCTTTCAAATGTCTTCGCCATGACTCAAATTAATCAAGTCCAAGTCCCGGTCAAAGATACTCCCTCTTATGTTCTCGCCAGGGCGCGAACCTGGATCACCTGATCGCCAGTGCAGTGTGGTAACCACTACGCTAGCGCGGCTCCCAGTGTGTACTTGTAAACAATAGAATATGAGATATGCATTCTTGTGTAATCACATTCAAGGAGACTATCCTCATTTTCCTTGTTTGCACCTTATGGAGCACGAAGCTACCACTGCAGCTGGTCGCCTTTCAGGAAACATGCATCAAAGCATTCATGCAACTGTGTTTTTTGTAGTAGTTTATTTCACACTAGTGTAAAACCCCGTCATAAGATGGGAATTAAGTTCAAAAGCACCAATGCCTAACTGCAACAAAAGTATTTTTAAAAAAACCACTGTGCTTCAGCACAGTGCACAAACTACGTAGCAGCAGCGAGGATCCCAATGTATGTATACGGGATCACTCATTCTATAAATATTTTTGTGCACACCGTCATTTGCGCATTCTTCTTTGGTAAGTGTTACTATTTTTGGGAGAGTACATATAAGGGACACAATACAATTAATGTCTAACTTTCAACCAAAGTTACATCCCTTAGTGTTACTGACAGAAAAATCTGGGATTTTATATATATATTGATGATGAGATGGCCAGCCCAACCGCGACGTCATAGTAGTCGCCTCGCCTCTTGCAAAACTTAGGAGGGAGCAGAAGTCATATTCTTTCATTGTCTGCTCAGATTAGGATGAACAAATTACGATGCCCCATTGCACATCCATAGCCTCATCATGTGCAACAAATTGCCACAGAAACCACCGCTGCAAGAGCATCTGAATGCTTGGTGAAGGCTTTCAAACACTTCCTCAACACTGATTATCTACCCCCATAGAAACAGTATTTGCCTGTCAACATCTCATCCATAGGTCAACATTTCTTTTCCTCTTCCGCTCATTTTTGTGTGTGAATAATTTGTTTTATATCCATGTAATATCATTATTATATTCACTTTAAAATATTATTATATAATGTAATGTATGTGTGAATGCACCCACATAATACTGTACTTTAGAAATGTGAGTCGTGAGAATGTACCCGCATACCAAAAATACAGATTAATTGTAGACGGATTGACCGCATGAGTGAGTGTCGGTATACAGAATTTATTTATTTTTATTTATTGTTTTATTTATTTTATTTTTTTTTTACCTTTTTTTCCCCCATTTACTAGCTTGTTTGTTTCAAAAAAAAAACCCTACTCATTTTTTTATTATTATGCTTGCATACTGTAAATGAATGCTGTTATGGTAACTTTATAATGTTGCATGCCTTTAAATTAATGCTTAAAGCATCATGTGGGAATGAAAGGATATAGTATGCAAGATTAATGAGAGTGGAAGGGCAGAATGTTAGACGGGCCTGCGCGCCCAATTCTTTACCCTTCGAAAATAAAGTTCGTTCGTTCGTTCGTTCCTGCATGGGAGACCAGCTGCAGTTGTTGCGCCATGGGAAATAATGATGAATGCACAATCATCAAGTGAAATATTCCATGAATGAACGGTGTCCGTTGTTCTTCTAATTAAGGAGCGGTGTAATCCCGCCATTGCAGCTGACACCAATGCTGACGCCTGCTTCAGATTGCTTTAAATGATCTTTCAGAGACGGGTTTAGAGCAGTTTATTTTACGCATTAGGGAGGGATGTTATTGGTAATCTCCGAAAGAACGTTCACAGAATATTCACTTGGAGTTAGTTCCCTTTAGCTAGTGCCCTTGATATATAGAGTGACGACAACTAAAATTTGGCCGCCTTTTTCGGTCGTACCCTTTTTGCAGGAAAATGGACCTGATCATGAGTTTCGGACCCAATTTGCATTTTCGTTTAGGTTAGCTTATAATTTGAAATAAAATTAGATGGAAATACAGTAGCACATATTTGTACTATTATTTGTATTTCAAGTAACAAAACAAAAAGAAGAGAACTAGTTTACTTACCGGTTTATTGAAAAGAATCAGTAGCGTGGATTTTTAACACATACTCCGTTGAATTTTATATTCCGTTAGAATTCCACTATTTAGCAACAAAGATTTTATTATAGTTTTATTATGTAATTATATTATATAATTTTACACACACACACACACACACACACACACACATACATATATACACACATATATATATATGCACATATATACATATATATATATATACATATATATATATATGTATATATATATATATATATATATGTATATATATATATATATATATATATATATACATATATATATATATATATATATATATATATATATATATATATATATATATATATATATATATATATATATGTATATATATATGTATATATATATATATATATATATATATATATATATATATATATATATGTATATATATATATATGTATATATGTGCATATATATATATGTGTGTATATATGTATGTGTGTGTGTGTGTGTGTGTAAAATTATATAATATAATTACATAATAAAACTATAATAAAATCTTTGTTGCTAAATAGTGGAATTCTAACGGAATATAAAATTCAACGGAGTATGTGTTAAAAATCCACGCTACTGATTCTTTTCAATAAACCGGTAAGTAAACTAGTTCTCTTCTTTTTGTTTTGTTACTTGAAATACAAATAATAGTACAAATATGTGCTACTGTATTTCCATCTAATATACATATATTCTATCTTATAACTTGTTAAATAAAGAAGTGAAGACAAAAACTCGAAGAGATAAAAGACATTTCATCAATGAACTGGCCGTAGAAGCTGAAAATGCTGCAAGAACTGGTAATAGTAGGTGCCTTTATCAAATTACAAAACAACTATGTCACCAGCCTACTGCTATGGAAACACCTGTTAAAGGTAAATTAGGGAATTCAATACCAACAGAAAAAGAACAAATGAAGAGATGGGCTGAGCACTTCATGGAGGTGCTAAACAGACCACCACCAACAGTAACACCTGATTTTAATAATGAAACACTCACAACCACCTTGCCAATAACTTGCGATGAATTCACGCTGGACGAGATCAAACAAGCCGTTAAAAGATTAAAAAATTTTAAAGCTGCTGGAGTTGACGAAATTTCAGGGGAAATGATTAAAGCAGTTAATGACAACAACCTCTTGAGAATTTTAGATATTATAAATGAAGTATGGAGAGAAGAACAACCACCACAACAATGGAAAGACAGTATTATTGTAAAGTTACCGAAGAAAGGTGATCTATCAGACTGTAATAACTGGCGTGGTATATCTCTATTATCAGTACCTGGAAAATTATTATGTTGCATGATGTTAGAAAGACTTAAATTGCATGCTGACGAAAAGATCAGAGAAGAACAAGCGGGTTTCAGGCCGAAACGATCATGTATTGATCAAATATTTACACTAAGAACAATTATAGAAGAATCAGTGGAAAGGCAATCGCCACTTATTATCACCTTCGTCGATTTTCAAAAAGCCTTTGATAGTCTACACCGCCCATCATTGTGGAAGATACTTACAATCTATGGTTTTCCAACAAAATATGTGAATATAATCAAAGCGCTATATGACAATGCAAGATGTTGTGTTAGAACAAATAAAGGGAATACAGAATGGTTTACAGTAGAAACAGGGGTTAAACAAGGCTGTATTATGTCACCACTACTTTTTGGAATAGCTATTGATTGGGTTATGAGAAACTATACCCACAATGAACAATTGGGTATAAAATGGACAAATGGAAAATTCCTGGGGGACCTGGATTTCGCAGATGATGTAGCATTCTTAAGTTCAACACCAAGACAATCCCAAGAAGCAATAAATAATTTGTGTCATCTCTCGGTTAAAATAGGTCTCCAAATAAATGCCTCTAAAACTAAAGCTATGAACTTTTCTAACGAGACCTTTGATATCATCTTGAACGGGGAAAAAACTACAGAAAGTTGAAAGTTTCAATTATTTAGGCAGTAAAATGACTCAGGATGGTGACACAACAAGAGAAATCCATACTAGAATTGCTTTGGCAGCTAGCGCCTTCAATAGATTATCTAACATTTGGAAATTACGATCATTGAATATACATACCAAGCTTCGTCTGTTTAATTCAAATGTTATCTCAGTGTTAACATACGGCTGTGAGAGTTGGAAAATAACAAAATCATTGGAGAACAAGCTGAATACATTCGAGAACAAATGTCTTAGAAAACTCATGAACATCAGTTGGAAAGAATTCAAGACTAATCGACAAATAAGAGAAGACTCTAGGCAGAAATATGTCTCCGACTATATAAGGAAAAGACGATGGTCATATATCGGTCATGTCCTACGAATGCAAAACAACAGAATACCACTACAGGCGCTCACTTGGGTTCCTGAGGGTATGAGGAAAAAAGGAAGACCAAAAGAAACACTCAGAAGAACAATAATAAGAGAAGGAAGAACGTTGGGCCTAAATAATGTGCAAGAGCTGAGAGGAGTGGCGTCACAACGAACAACCTGGAGAGCACTGGTTTCTGCCTTATGCGCCGTGTTTGGTGCTTAAAGAATTTATTATTATTATTATACATATATATATACATATATACGAGGGAAGGTCAAAAAGTAATGCCTCCTATTTTTTATGTATGTAAATACTGCATCGGTGTGCAATTTGTAAATTTAGCAGGATTCCTCAAACACTCTTCTGCACGGTATAGCATTACCAACCTGTTTCAGTAACAGGTGGCACCACTGTAACAGTTTAAAAATGGCTGCCAAAGACGTTCGGTTAAAACAACGTTATGTTATAGAATTCCTCAATGCTGAAGGCAAGACCCCAATTCGCATCCACGAACGTTTGGAGAATGTTTATGGAGATTCAACAGTGGATGTTAGCACTGTCCGACGTTGGGTACATCGTTGTGACGAAGCTGAAGTAGGTCAATCCTCAATGGCTGACGCAAAGCGGACTGGCCGTCCGTCTACCGCAGTGACTCCACACAACATTCATCGAGTTGATGGCATCATTCGTGGTGACCGTCGGGTAACACTGGATGAACTTTCTTCCATGTTGTCCATTAGTAAAGGCAGTGTCCAGAACATCATTAAAGACCTGGGTTATTCAAAAGTTTGTGCACGGTGGGTACCCAGAATGTTGACAGACAGACATAAAGAAACAAGGAAAACCATAGCCATCAACCTCCTGCACCGTTACGAAACTTAAGGAGAAGAGTTTTTATCGAATATTGTGACAGGTGATGAGACTTGGGTTCATTTTTTTTGAACCAGAATCCAAGAGGCAGTCAATGGAATGGCATCACACAACATCGCCGACAAGAAAGAAGTTCAAAAGTTCACCATCTGTAGGGAAAGTTATGGCCTCCGTGTTTTGGGATGAGAAGGGTGTGATTCTTCTGGACTTCTTGGAACAGGGAAACACGGTGAATGCAGACCGTTACATTGAAACTATGAAGAAGCTTAGAGGTAATCTTCGGCGACTTTACCCATTAAAAGATCAGAGAACTGCACTACTGTTGAACGATAATGCCACGCCACACACCGCTAAACGCACCATTGATGTGATTGCAGAATTTGGCTGGACATTATTACCACATCCCCCTTACAGTCCCGATCTTTCTATTTGGACCACCTGAAAGAAGATCCTTCGCCGAACCATCACTTTGAGGAGCCCCGAGACCCTAAAACGCGCCGTTACGCCAGTGTTTAGAAAAAGGACACAAATTTTTACCATGCTGGGATACAATACCCTTGTGAGAAAGATGGACAAAAACTGTAAACAAATAACGGAGACTACATTGAGAAATAAATTTTTGAAGTTCAGACTTGGACTTGTGAATTTTTATCTTTTTCTTGCTATTGAATGAAATTAAAAAATACGAGCATAACTAAATTGACCGAAACCCTCGAATATATACAAATATAAAAATATATATAAATATACATATATACTATAACCATACATACAAACATACACCCCTTACATTAACATACACCCATAACATACCTACATACAAAACTACATACATACATACATAATGAAAGGATGGGTGGGAGCCTCACGCTCCACACCTACAACCCCCCTGGGGGGGGGGGGGGGGTAATAAATC